>VDFB02313203.1:0-7500 GCA_007258455.2 Sequoia sempervirens | reverse complement strand
CTCACTCTTCCTTTCTAAATATTCCTCTCTATCTCTCCCTCCCTCTTTATTATATTTTTTCTTCTTAAAAACATATCATATTATCATAAAATCACATAATAATGTGATCATCTTATAACATGAATGCATTAGAATGCAAGCATTTTATAACCTTAGTGCATTATAATGTGAGCATGTTATAACGAACTTGTGACATTTCTAACCCTTAGGGTTTGACTTATATGTTAATTCCCAAAGGCATGTTTCTTGTAAATTATAAAAAAAAAGGTGGTTAAATCTTGAGTGTGCTCTCATTCAAGTTTTCACATATTTCAATGTTGAGCTAAAAAATGCAACAATAACTTCAAGCTCTCTCTTTCTTTTCTACATGCAATTTTTTCTATATTTTTAATATGTTAAGGTTTTGATCTTCGATTTCTTTTTTTGGTATCTTCCTTTTTTTTAAATCCTATTTATAGTATTTTTTGTTACATTTCTATATGTTCATAAAAATTTGAAACATATTACATTTTTTACATTCTAGAATATATTCTATTCACGTTAAAAATAAATAATTTTTGATTTTTTTTTTAAAAGATAGGGGGAGCATGCTAATTTTTTTATTAGGATGTGTCCATTTTGAAAATTGGAAAAAATATGTATTCATTAAAAATCAACAAAAATATCAAGCATAATCTACATGGTGTTGGCTAATTTTTCACTAAAGTGATTAATGAAATTCTAAAAAAATCTAATATTTTAGGAGCACACTAGATGCTATGTTATAATTTTTTTATAAAAATCAAAGCACTTTGTGCACTCTCCCTATTTTAACCCACTAATTTCTATCATTTTCAAAAAAAAAAAAAAAAAAAAATCTTAGAAAGTAGATTTAGAGCACTAAAACTCTTGTTCTTGTTATGTTTTCAAATTTTGAGTGTAACTATCTTCAATTTCTCATTCAAGATTTTTTTTTCCTAATTCAAAATAAAAATGGCCACTTAAATACCTTTTTTGGTCCCCCGTTTCCATTCACATTTCTATTAACATGCATCTTCATAATAGTACATGTAATAAAAGCGTAGGAAAAATGTAAGGGTGAGAAGCACAAACCTTGTATTTTTCCCCTCTATTTTTGACTCACTTTACTAGGTTATCCAAAATGTAATTCCTAGTACACAAATGGCATGCACTTTTAAATAAAAATTGGTAAAAAGATCCTAAACCCACCTTCATACAACCTAAGAGAAAAATTTAGATTATTCATTTATTATCTCAAGTTGAAGTTTTGGGTGTGGATTTAACCGTAGGCCAAAGATGCAACATGGATTTAACCTTGGGGATGGGGAACTTAGGAAAATAAATATTTGTATTTATTTATCTAAAGTAGACTATATAAGAAGGTTGATTAATGATTATAGGTTGAAGCTACATACCAATGACAAGGTAAAATCCTAGTCTAGGGACAAGGAATGTTGTAATTATGGGAGATAATGGAAATCCAATAGAATACGGGAGGATATGGTGGGATTTATGATGGGTGTGTGGAAGAGTTGGGAGTGGATCTCCAAGGACTATATTACGTAGGAATATCATGTCCCAATATAGGTATAGTGTGAATAATGAAGTAAAATTATGCCTATGATGATGCATAGTAGGATGATTATGTAAGATGATAAGGGATGTGATAATGGATAGATGATAATGGATAATAGGGTAAGGAATAGAGTGCATTTGGATGAAGCACGAGTATAGAAAGTATAAGTATAATAGAAAGAGTATATGGGACTTAAGGAGAGTAGCCAATTTAGGAAGGATATTGCAAGATTAAAGATGGTGGAGGGTATATTTCTCCTAGTAAACTTGGTAGGGTGAGGTTTTGAAACTAGCGTGGGAACATCTAAAAAATTTATGGGAACTATTAGAGGAGGTTTTGGGAAGTTGGGGTGTATATCTTCATGGTTGGAGGTAGTAAAATATTTATGGATGTAGGATATGAAGAATACATTGATAGCAAAGAAAGTAAGTTTTATATTTTCCAGATCATGTGTGGATGTTTTTCCCCTATCCTTGTCGAGAGTAAAATCAAGGTGGGTGAATTGGAAATGATGGGAGACATGGATATGATAGATATGAAGATGGTAGGAAGGATATGGGTAGGATGAGGATGTGATAGATAGAATAGAACTTTCCCCTAAGTGTAGGAGTTGAAGGGGATGGGGTTAATACACATGATGCTAATTTTCAAGGTTTTCATCATGCTAAATTCCCAAGGCATATATTTTCCAAGTTTTAACATTTGATAGAATTTTTCTTTACATTTGGTATTTAAAAATGATATTTTTTAAGTTATTTGATAGAATGAGGGAATATATGGATTGAGATGGAGAATAAGAAGTTGGATAATGGATGAGTGGAGTGGGATGATCTAGTAGGTGTGAAGAAAATATTCAAAAAAAAAAAATTATATAGAGGCAAGGGGAACCTAGTGAGGATGACTATTGTGGGAAGTGTACTTATCCAAGGTGCCTTTGGAATGGAAATGAAGGATAACATATTATGAAAATGTATGGTTAAATGGATGTTATGGGGAGATATGTGAGATAATTTATAGGATAAAATGAAATGAAGGGAAATAGAAGGGTGGTGGAATTCCATAGGATTGAGGGGAGCTAAGACCAATGTTCACACACATCATGATGGATGGGCATTTTTGACAGATTGATGGAATGGTGGATGACATATGTTAATATATTTGGGGACATAAAGACCCAAAATTAAATTAGGAGATGGAATATTCTTATATAGGAGGTGTTTAGGAGTGGAGGAATCTTTTGGAAGGGGGAATTCAGATGCCAATATTAATTTTGAATTTGGATATATTACTTTTTTTTTTAATCCACATGGTTTTTTATTTTACCCTTTCTTTGTGGGCCTTTGTTTCCTTTTTTATTTATTTATATTTTGGATTGGAATTTTTTTATTTTTCTTGTCACTAAGGACATGGAGATCATTGGAATTTTTTGGATTATTTTCTTTATGCATATTTTTTTTGCATTCAAGATAATTTTATAGGAAATAGTATGTATAAATGAGGATCATGGATGGTTTGGATAGTGAATGAAAGGAGAGATGAAGGAAATGTGTGTGGAGGGCTTCATGGGTGTGTTCATTTATTGGTCCAAACTAGAATTTGCAAGGAATGGGTTAGTAGGAATGGAAGGATAAATTTTGATACATAGGGACCCAAATTTGATGGGGAAAATGTAGGAATTTTGAAGGTGTATTTTGAGACATAGGGACCCAAAAATGGATTTAGAAGTTTTTCGAGGGATAATGACTATCATTTTTGGAGTGGTATAATAGAGGAGGAGGGATGGTAATGAATTTTTTGGAGGAACATGAAGAACCTATTCAGGGATTGGAAGAAGTGGCCTTAGGAGGAGCAAAGTCTCTACAACTATTTTTTACTTGTACCTTGTGATGAATAACCAAGGCCATGCAATCATCAATTTTATTTGACACGGATGGTCTCTAATATGCCTTTCTCATGAAGGCCTAAGACTTCACCTTGATAGTTTAGGTTTTTAATTCTTGTGAAAATAGGATGTTAGTTATTTTAGAAGCAAGACATAAGTCAATTTTAAGTTGGAAAGGGATGGGTGGATGAGTTGTTTTGTCCTTATCAATGAGATAACTACAACAAATAAAGTTAAAGGAACCAAGAGGATAATTTGATGGTTTTCGGTCATTTTGATAGGAGGTGGAAAGAGATCATAATGGGATTAGTATAATGGTAATATCTTCATTTAGAAGGAGAGATGATGAATAACATACTTCAATGGAACAATTTTGTTTCATGGCTCTAGGTTTACATGGATGGTGTGATGGGGAGAGGTATAGTATAGCTAGACTCCCTAGATTTGGTAGATAAAGGGATGGTGGTTTTGGTATGTTCATGGGATCATTATTGGATAGTGTTAATTTTTTGGATGGATAATGAGGGATCAATTGGGTTAAGATGTTTGATGGGTTTGGAAGGTGTTTGGGAAATGATGGTCTTGTTAACAATGCACTTGGATGATTTTGGACTAGTTGGATGGCATGAATCCATAACTTTGGGATCTTGCATTAGCTTTTGGAGGAATTTAGAAATGAATGATTTAGATGGTTTAGAATGATGGGGGGGTTGGTTTGATTCCACCATGTTGTGCTCTTGGATTAGTCTTTTGGATGAATTTAAAAGTGAAAGATTTGGAAGGTTTTGGGTTAGGTGTGGAATTAGGATTAGATGGAGTAGGTGGAGAATTAAGTGAAGGGATTTGTGGCTAATGGGAAATTAGATTTGAATATAAGGTCAATGTACTATGGATGTTATAGAAAGATGTAGGTTGACACATGGATGGGGGATAAGATGGGGGTATGAAAAGGGGATAGGATTGAGTTTGGGATATTAATGAAGGATTGTATAGAGGCATGGTTTGTAAATAATATTGGATTTCCATTGTCAAAGGTATCATAAGGGTGAAAAATAGTTATGCATATAGGTATGATGAGGTAGCTTATGCTACATAATAATTGATCATAAGGTTATTAATTATGGATTGGTGAGTGGTGGAGTCTTGGGTAAATCTCGCAAGTGATGATGGAATCAAAGGGTTCAATTTTGCACTCATCTTGATCAACAATCTTATCATCATCATCATCATTTTGGAATGGGTTTGTGTTTGGGATCATTTTATGAGTTGGATGAGAGGATATGATTGGAGGAAAGTTGGAATGAATTAGAAGAAGATGGAAGAAAATATATTAAGATTATTTTGATATTGAAAGATGTTAAGGTTGACTTATAAAATTATATATTTATATTTGAATTAATCTCAAATTTAGGGTAAAGTAAATTAATTTTGCAAGAATGGAAAATTTAAATGGGTCAAGTCAAGATCAAATAGGTATGACATTTTATGTGGGAAGTGATCAAATTTATTTTGGATGGAAGTGATTATATAAGAATGACAAATGCCATAGTAGGATGAAGATGTGTTGTTTTAGTGCAAATGTACTAAGATAAGGTGCAAATTTCTTGAAACATGAAATCTTTAAGAATAAGATGCACTAGGGATGATATATTCACAAATTTTAGGGGAAAATGTGTTGAGGGATGAAAAAATGTTGATTTGAGGTATATGTGTGTTAGAATATAGTGTATATGTCTAAAAATGGTCATGATTACGCTTGCTAATTAATTAAATATGATTTATTTAATTAATTCCTCTAATGTCATCTACATATAAATAAATTTAATTATTTATTTATATCGTTCATTTTTCTATTTCTTCTACCTTAAATTAAATAAATAATTTTATTTAATTACTAACATTTCTACCCTCCGCTTAATTAAATTAAATAAATTTGTATAATTTATTTATATTTAATTATCATCCTATTCTAAAGTTTAAATATTTTTTGAATATTTAAATAATGGAATATTCTCCATCCCATTTTCGAATTTTAAAATATTAAATATGTTATTTAATATTTTCCACCTCACTCTAATTTCATTTTAAACATAATTAAATATGAATTATTTAATTATGTGGGTTTTCATTTCCATCTTCACTCCTAATTAAATAAATTTAATTTATTTAATTCATTATTAACTCACCTTCCCAAAATTCTAACTCATGCTAACTCGCCCTTCTAAATTCGTATCTTATCCTTCAAAATGGAATTTTCCCTTCGAACTCAATAAAGAGAAATGAAACCTTCCATTCTTCTGTCCACTTTCAAAAATCTCTCGCCGTCCATTCGAAACAAGCTTAATCTGGACCGTCGATCGATTCAGCCAATCAAACTCGTTCGAAAACTCTATAAAAGCACGTGAAAATCCAAGCCTTGGTTAATCATCCACCTATATTCTGCATAATCACCCACGTTCATATGCCTACACTTACATATGCATACTCACATTCATGCAATCAGCTTTATGCACTCATATCATTTTCAGCATCACATTCCCATTTTCATGTTAGCATAGATGTTGCATATTATGCATTCTAAATCTCGTTCTTCATGCTGTCATTTTGTTGAGCTCTATCTGCTGATCTGAGAGCCATTTCAAAGCAACAAAATGGTGAAGATAGAGGAGGATAAAATGATTTCGAAAGGCTATTGTTACGGTTTGCACATTTTATTTTCTTTCTTTCATCTTTTCGATTTAATGTTTTATTAACATGTGTTGATTTTAATTAAAATTTGATCCAATTTTATCACACCCATTAAAATGGCACCCACCGTGGGGCTCCTTGCCCCGTTTTTAATATCTACTTGCAGGTTTTATTGATTTTTTAATGCAGATCTGACAATTTTTGGAAAAAAACTGCAAGTTTTACCAATTTCTTCATAACTTCTACACAGCTACGAATTTTTCTACAATATTTTTACAGCGTCTTTTGCATCATCTCAAGAGGATACACTAAAAAAATCGATGGTGTATCATTTTTTTTGTAGAAGTTATCATAATTTTATGTTTTTTCATAAAATTGGTCTTCTAGACGCAAATCAGTGAATTTTTCAAAAAAAATTACATTTTCGAAAATCTCTTTAAATTTTAATAGGGGTCTATGTTTTACAGATTTAATTTAGAGGTCAAATACAATGCGAAAAAATTTGATCTTCATTTTTTGTATGGTTTCCATAAATCCGCGTTTCTGAGAGCAAAACAGAGAATTTGTCTAACTTCTTTACATTTCTGGAAAGCTCTTAGAAAATTAACATGGATCTCTTCTTTGAGTTTTTATTTTTCAGATCAATAAAATCATCAAATACTGAAATCTAATTCGGCTATGCCAAAAACATGTCTCTAAAATTGCAATTTTTTTTGATGAGTTTATTTAGTTTTTTTCGCTGCATTACAATATCATTTTTTTTATCTTGTAGGTGAATCATACGGAGCTAGAAAAGCATTGGGATCAATCAGCACATTTGAAGATTCCTACAGCGCCTCTGATGTCTGTTATAGCGCACTTTTGAAAAAGGTTGCAAATTGTAATTTGTAATTTAATTTGACTGAATCCGACACAACCGCGGATAGTAATAACTTTAAAAGAATGAAGCAATCCTAGGGTAGTCACATAATTCAAAATCAACCAATTCTAGGATAGTCACTTCACTTTTATTTTGGGACTAAAAAGAACTCCATGTTTTTGTGAAGCAATATCTTCACCTAGCATAGAAAACTATTTATTTGGGCTTAAAAATGAACTCTTGCTTGCTTTGATTTAAACGGTGATAGGCCTATGCTCTCCCCTTAACTGGGTGATCAAAATTCCAAACTCATCTATTCTATTTTATGCATTTTTAAGCTTTGATAAAACCTTTTAGAGAGCCTGCTCTTGTGGGAAAAAGTAATCACCCAAGAGGAACGACTCAAGTGGGTTCAAGCCAAAGCCAGGCTATTCTGCCCCACTATAAAATTTAAAGCGAATTTGGGGAAACCCTCTTTTTCTGGTAGTGTGCAAG
>VDFB02313201.1:0-10528 GCA_007258455.2 Sequoia sempervirens | reverse complement strand
TCAAAATGATTAGTTTTCCAAAATGGGAAATTTTAAAATGCGGATCCCGAAAATGAAAATTCCTCTTGAGATATAAAAAAAAAATTGAAAATAAAAATTTCCAAAAGTGGAAAAAATTATGAAAATGGAAAGTTTCCTTATAAAAATGTAAGTTTTTTAGAAAGGGTCGAAATTTTATTCAAATTTAATTTGAACATGTAAGCTATTAATGATGATATCTATTTTTCAGGACTAAACAAATATTAAAAGGGGGACTTGCATATGGATTCGTGCCAAAGAGGGAAATCTGGAAATGTTGAGTTTAAATTTTCAAAGTGGGACCTGCCTAAGAATCCATGCCAAAACTGTCTACAGCTGGAGGACTTTCTGGAAGAAACGTGAATTTAATCTTGCCAGAGATCCTGGGCCGACATAGATAATATCCATGCATTAAATGCAAATCTTGTCCTATTTTGAAATTCTACCGGCCGACTTGTTTGAGGCCAGTTATTATTGTAAAATTTATTTGGGCTGACATGTTTGGGGGTTTTCTATAAATGGCATTTGTGCCTCATTTGTAAAGAGGAGATAGAAAAAGGGAGACAGATAGAATAGTAGAAGGAGAAGATTTGATACAAGCGAGTTTAGCAGTAGTTAGAGTTAGGAGTTAGCTTCTTTCTGAGCAAGTGATGTAACATAACACAGGAATTGTTGATGAAATTTGGTGATTCAATGCAATTGCAGACATTGTGATTTTCTAGTGATCTCTTTTGTGTTGACTTATCTTGCATGGTTCTTATAATTCTATCTTTCAAATTGCTCAAGGTTGTTAGATTTAGATTTAGATCTCGTTCAATGATGTTCATGATTTAATGTTTGAAGTGTTTCAGGCAAATCCCGTCCATACTTTTTGTAGCTAGGTCAATCATAGTTGCCGGGTGTGCTAGCCTGACCTTATGTTCCATGTGCTTGCCCACCTATGGAGATTTATTCATTTCAACTGTAATTGGGTTGTCTTGGGTGAATGTTCATGATCTGAAAATCTTTAAAACCTTAGAAGATTGCACTGTTTCTGTAAGATTACAGATTAATCTTGGTCAAGCAGAGATTGGTTTCATTGGGATTGGTCCATTTCAAGTGTTTATCATTTGCATTGTTAATCTTAAGAGTTAGAATAGAATAGAATCTCTCTAAACCCTTATCTCTTTTGCTATTTATTTTGAATCTGGGTTGGTTTTAGGATTGAAAGTATCACTACATTGTTGTGATTCACGTAAAATCTTACTCCCAAAGATTGTTCATTTCCAGAAGGCCCCTTTGTGGACAATACTTCCAAAGATTTCATATAATTATCCGAGTTGTTTTATGCATTGTCGACTCCGGACACCGAGAGACCTTGGGGTGATTTTTAGCGATTTGTTGTTGAAGATTACCTTTCAAGAGAGATAGAATACTGCATTCTGTCTGAGTTGTTGCTGTGCAGAAAACACCATCAACAGATTGGCGCTAGAAGGAGGGCGAACAAGGTGGCATTGCTGGAAGACTGGATGAGCTTCTATGTTGAAAATCTGAGATATGACAGATCTCAAGATCTGAAAATTCAAGTTCTGAGTCAAGATGGAAAAGCAACGCTATGTTTTTCATAATGGAAACAGTCTTCGGATTGACTTTTTTCAAATCTGTAAGTCCCTGAATAGCAGGATAAATCAATGGAATGGCAAGGGTTTACATCATTGTGCATTTTCAGACAAGTGTAGGCTTCATAATACCTGTAGACACAATGAGTTTGAATGCTTGGCCTTTCTAGACAACATTGAGATGGTCTTGCAAAGGAACCCTTTCATGCAAAATCTGTCTGAACCATTAGCCACCTCAGATCTAGGGTTTATTGATGTTGCGGTTGAGGCATTTACACAGATAGTTGAAGATCAACTTGTTGGTGGTAAGCATTTGCAGGATTTCCTTTCGTCTAAATGGTGCAGAGTCCATGATGCAGCCCATTCAGAATTCATCTGTCGTTCGTGTGCGGATATTATCTTTAAAGTTGGAGAATACCTGGAGTGGAAGGGTGAGTTAAGCAAAGAATGCACTGCAGAAGGGCTGACTACTTCTGAATCCAGGGACGGCATTGCAACTGGTGTTGACGTGACTTTGGAAGGGACCGAGTGTCATGAAGATGAATCTGGGGCATCAAAGATAATAGAGGAACATTCAAGTGAAGAATCACCTACGGAGAACAAGGAGGATGCTCCTGTGGAGGCTAGTCAAGTTCCTGAAAATATAGTGGAGGCTGAAAAAGAGGTTCATGTCCAAGACGAAGATGTGATACAGGCCAGATACATGTTGCCAGAATTATAAGAGATTGGTCAAGCCTAGGTTTTGGAGTCTACCTAGAGGAGTTGTTGTTACTAGCTTGGTGCAGGATACATGAGGAAGAGCATTCAGAATTCACCTGTTTCCAATGCCAGACAGTCATAAAGGAGGTGAAAGAACAAGTACAGCTACTCTTACATGCAAACGATACACCGACAGATACATCAGACGAGTCTCTAATTGAGGAATGCCAACCAGTTGCCGATGAATGTCTTGAAGAATATGAGGAAGCACTCGGCGAAGTGATCAACGTTCTTGATGATTGTGATAAAGAATCCGAACTAGCGCCAACAGAAGATGGATTCAGGGAGTCTTCTCATTTATCTAATTCTATTTTTCCTCAGCTTATTGATGAACTGCACAATGAAAACTCACGGATTCTATGCATTCTCGATGGGGTAGCTGATGTGGTCCATGCTAATGTGCAGGAAAATATGAATGATGTTGAAAACAAAAATGTTGCAGTCAGTATTGGTGAACATGCTCCAACTTGTCCAGGTGAGAATGTGCTGGAAGATCAATCTGTGATACCTTTGGATGAGCATCCTGCCGAGGAAATTGTTGTTCAAAATAATGCCTCTGCGTTTTCATTGTTGATCCCTCATGGAAATACTCAAACAGGTGAAAAGTTTCATGTTCATAGTTCCGAAAGTCTTCGATATGAATTTCACTCTGCATCATGTAATGATTCCTCTAATTCTATCTTGCCTGTTTCAAATGCAAGTGGATTATTGCACCATCAATGGAGACCCCCTCATGACACTATGATCAACTCTTCGCAAGTGCAGGATGACGAACACAACACTCAGTCTGTAGAAATGCAAAATCAGGTTGTTTCTTTCTTTGCTAGAAATTTTGAATCTTGTCAATTTGATTATGGAGATTTAGGAAAGATAACTTGCATATGGGTTAATCATGGTCCTAATGAGTTGCCCCAGTTACTAGTTATTCCTAATCTTGACATGGAGTTTGAATGCTACAACGCAGAGATTTATTTTTCTGAATATAAAGACAGGTTTACATTTCTGAGGACTGTTACCTTCACCTTATTGCTTGTCCGTGCATTGATTAATCATACGGGGATGAGACTCGGTTCATCATGTCTGATCATGAGCCACTTTGAGTCTCTCTATACATAGTGTTGATCTGAATAAATGCAGTTTGGTCTGCTTTTCTTTTACTTTTTTTCTGTTTTGTTTTCTTTAGGATAGATTGCTTTAGTTTGGATGGCTTTTCCTTGCTTCTGTTTTGGCTAGTTTAGTTTGCTTTGGGTTTCGGTTTGGTTGTTTTTTTGCTTCTCTGGCTTGGGTTTTCTACCTTCTGGTTGGGGAAGTGTCTTTCCTGTGCAATACTTCTTTTATCTGGGATTATTCTAGGTGTTTCATTGATGGACTTTAATTTTGTGTCTGGAATTGATGGATGAGATCTTTTATTGGTGTCAAGCAGTATGAATGTCTGATTTAAAGAGAATGGGTCATTGGTCTGACTTGAACCTGAAGTATTCTAAAATCCTATATCCCTTATACATCTTAAGAATCTGAAGGTTGCAGTAGGGTCCCTGCGAGGTCTTGTTAGGTGAAAAATCATATTTCTGCTTCAGTGCCACTGTGGTTCTCAGCCCTGAGTGTGGACTTCACTGTTCACAGGTTGAAATAAAAAGAGTGAAAGAAAAGAAATATCAAAAAAGAAAAGAAGAGAAAATATTGAAAATCAAAAGAATGAATTCAACTTATCAGGAGTATCTGAATATCTCTACCGGGGCTATGGACGGCTGGCTGGCAGTAGAGCTATGTTCAGGAGAATCACAGCGATAACCTCGTCGGGGCTATGGACGTCTAACTGGCAGCGAGGCTCTATCCAGGTTACTTTTGGAGCTAGGATGTTTACGTAGCCTAACTTGACTGAGCTTGGTTTCTACAGTAGCTTAAAGAAGGAAATGAATTCACTTGCACACACTTGAATTTTCAGTTTATTGAAGGTTTAGTCTACTTTTAGTTCAGATTCTTTAGTCTTGCATTTTGATTTGTTTGCCTGATAGGGAGATCGAAACCAGAGATTCTGGGTTCATGATTCTTGTTCATCATCAAAATGCTCTGGAGCATTTTCCCAGCGGAGTCGCCATTTGTTGTGCAGTTTTGCACACACGCCCCACTGAAAGTAGGGACCCTCTTTTTGCTCTGGCTTTTGGTGTCTTTTGGCCCCTTAATTTTATTGATTTGGTTGCCTTTGGAGGTCCTTAGATGTTCATCCTGCTTGCCCAAGTGATTTCCCCATATTGCACTTTGAAAAAACTAAGTTATGTGAAAATCTGGGTTTTTACCCCAATCCGGGATTTTTCGGTCCGTCCGGATTTTCCCAGATTCTGCTCAAAGTTCGGCTCTGTGCAAAAATCCGGGTTTTTGGTCCAGTCCGTCCGGATTTTCCCGATTTCTTTGAAATTCCAGATTTCTTCAGTTTTTCGGGATTTTCCGCCCGACCCGGATTTTCCCGGATTTCTTCAGTTTTCCGGGTATGTGCCAAAAGTCCAGAATTTTGTGCCGTCCGCGGAAATCCGGTCCACCCAGATTTTCCTGGATTTTCTGGTCTAGAGTCCGCCTGGCCCAGATTTTCTCGAATTTTTCCCCTTGGTCTAGTTTCCCGAAATGGAAATTTTTTCGAAAATGATTAGTTTTCCAAAAATGGAAATTTTTAAAAATGATCCTGAAAATGAAAATTTCTTGAGATATAAAAAAAAAATTGAAAATAAAAATTTCCAAAAGTGGAAAAAATTATGAAAATGGAAAGTTTCCTTATAAAAATGTAAGTTTTTTAGAAAGGGTCGAAATTTTATTCAAATTTAATTTGAACATGTAAGCTACTAATGATGATATCTGTTTTTCAGGACTAAACAAATATTAAAAGGGGGACTTGCATATGGATTCGTGCCAAAGAGGGAAATCTGGAAATGTTGAGTTTAAATTTTCAAAGTGGGACCTGCCTAAGAATCCGTGCCAAAACTGTCTACAGCTGGAGGACTTTCTGGAAGAAACGTGAATTTAATCTTGCCGGAGATCGTGGGCCGACATAGATAATATCCACGCATTAAATGCAAATCTTGTCCTATTTTGAAATTCTCCTGGCCGACTTGTTTGAGGCCAGTTATTATTGTAAAATTTATTTGGGCCGACATGTTTGGGGGTTTTCTATAAATGGCATTTGTGCCTCATTTGTAAAGAGGAGATAGAAAAAGGGAGACAGATAGAATAGTAGAAGGAGAAGATTTGATACAAGCGAGTTTAGCAGTAGTTAGAGTTAGGAGTTAGCTTCTTTCTGAGCAAGTGATGTAACAGAACACAGGAATTGTTGCTGAAATTTGGTGATTCAATGCAATTGCAGACATTGTGATTTTCTGGTGATCTCTTTTGTGTTGACTTATCTTGCATGGTTCTTATAATTCTATCTTTCAAATTGCTCAAGGTTGTTAGATTTAGATTTAGATCTCGTTCAATGATGTTCATGATTTAATGTTTGAAGTGTTTGCGGCAATCCCGGGTCCATACTTTTTGTAGCTAGCTGATTGTTAGTTGCTTTGCAAAGTTAGCCTGGACCTTATGTTCATTGTGCTTGGTTCAATTATGGAGATTTATTCATTTCAGCTGCAATTGGGTTGTCTTGGGTGAATGTTCATGATCTGAAAATCTTTAAAACCTTAGAAGATCGCACTGTTTCTGTGAGATTGCAGATTAATCTTGGTCAAGCAGAGATTGGTTTTCGTTGGGATTGGTCCATTTCAAGTGTTTATCATTTGCATTGTTAGTTTTAGAAATAGTCTAGATTTAGAAGTTTCTCTGAACCCTTATCTCTTTTGCTGTTTATTTTGAATCTGGGTTAGTTTTAGGGTTGAAAGCATCACCACATTGTTGCATCTGACGAAAATTCACTCCCAGCATTGTTCATTTGTAAGGCCCCTTTGTGATTACCAGCATTTTCACATAATTATCTGAGTTGTTTATGCATTGTCATGACCTGACACCCGAGAGACCTTGGGGTGATTTTTAGCGATTTGTTGTTGAAGATTACCTTTCAAGAGAGATAGAATACTGCATTCTGTCTGAGTTGTTGCTGTGCAGAAAACACCATCAACAGATTGGCGCTAGAAGGAGGGCGAACAAGGTGGCATTGCTGGAAGACTGGATGAGCTTCTATGTTGAAAATCTGAGATATGACAGATCTCAAAATCTGAAAATTCAAGTTCTGAGTCAAGATGGAAAAGCAGCGCTATGTTTTTCATAATGGAAACAGTCTTCAGATTGACTTTTTTCAAATCTGTAAGTCCCTGAATAGCAGGATAAATCAATGGAATGGCAAGGGTTTACATCATTGTGCATTTTCAGACAAGTGTAGGCTTCATAATACCTGTAGACACAATGAGTTTGAATGCTTGGCCTTTCTAGACAACATTGAGATGGTCTTGCAAAGGAACCCTTTTCATGCAAAATCTGTCTGAACCATTAGCCACCTCAGATCTAGGGTTTATTGATGTTGCGGTTGAGGCATTTACACAGATAGTTGAAGATCAACTTGTTGGTGGTAAGCATTTGCAGGATTTCCTTTCGTCTAAATGGTGCAGAGTCCATGATGCAGCCCATTCAGAATTCATCTGTCGTTCGTGTGCGGATATTATCTTTAAAGTTGGAGAATACCTGGAGTGGAAAGGTGAGTTAAGCAAAGAATGCACTGCAGAAGGGCTGACTACTTCTGAATCCAGGGACGGCATTGCAACTGGTGTTGACGTGACTTTGGAAGGGACCGAGTGTCATGAAGATGAATCTGGGGCATCAAAGATAATAGAGGAACATTCAAGTGAAGAATCACCTACGGAGAACAAGGAGGATGCTCCTGTGGAGGCTAGTCAAGTTCCTGAAAATATAGTGGAGGCTGAAAAAGAGGTTCATGTCCAAGACGAAGATGTGATACAGGCCAGATACATGTTGCCAGAATTATAAGAGATTGGTCAAGCCTAGGTTTTGGAGTCTACCTAGAGGAGTTGTTGTTACTAGCTTGGTGCAGGATACATGAGGAAGAGCATTCAGAATTCACCTGTTTCCAATGCCAGACAGTCATAAAGGAGGTGAAAGAACAAGTACAGCTACTCTTACATGCAAACGATACACCGACAGATACATCAGACGAGTCTCTAATTGAGGAATGCCAACTAGTTGCCGATGAATGTCTTGAAGAATATGAGGAAGCACTCGGCGAAGTGATCAACGTTCTTGATGATTGTGATAAAGAATCCGAACTAGCACCAACAGAAGATGGATTCAGGGAGTCTTCTCATTTATCTAATTCTGTTTTTCCTCAGCTTATTGATGAACTGCACAATGAAAACTCACGGATTCTATGCATTCTCGATGGGGTAGCTGATGTGGTCCATGCTAATGTGCAGGAAAATATGAATGATGTTGAAAACAGAAATGTTGCAGTCAGTATTGATGAACATGCTCCAACTTCTCCAGGTGAGAATGTGCTGGAAGATCAATCTGTGATACCTTCGGATGAGCATCCTGCCGAGGAAATTGTTGTACAAAATAATGCCTCTGCGTTTTCATTGTTGATCCCTCGTGGAAATACTCAAACAGGTGAAAAGTTTCATGTTCATAGTTCCGAAAGTCTTCGATATGAATTTCACTCTGCATCATGTAATGATTCCTCTAATTCTATCTTGCCTGTTTCAAATGCAAGTGGATTATTGCACCATCAATGGAGACCCCCTGATGACACTATGATCAACTCTTCGCAAGTGCAGGATGACGAACACAACACTCAGTCTGTAGAAATGCAAAATCAGGTTGTTTCTTTCTTTGCTAGAAATTTTGAATCTTGTCAATTTGATTATGGAGATTTAGGAAAGATAACTTGCATATGGGTTAATCATGGTCCTAATGAGTTGCCCCAGTTACTAGTTATTCCTAATCTTGACATGGAGTTTGAATGCTACAACGCAGAGATTTATTTTTCTGAATATAAAGACAGGTTTGCATTTCTGAGGACTGTTACCTTCACCTTATTGCTTGTCCGTGCATTGATTAATCATACGGGGATGAGACTCGGTTCATCATGTCTGATCATGAGCCACTTTGAGTCTCTCTGTACATAGTGTTGATCTGAATAAATGCAGTTTGGTCTGCTTTTCTTTTACTTTTTTTCTGTTTTGTTTTCTTTAGGATAGATTGCTTTAGTTTGGATGGCTTTTCCTTGCTTCTGTTTTGGCTAGTTTAGTTTGCTTTGGGTTTCGGTTTGGTTGTTTTTTTGCTTCTCTGGCTTGGGTTTTCTACCTTCTGGTTGGGGAAGTGTCTTTCCTGTGCAATACTTCTTTTATCTGGGATTATTCTAGGTGTTTCATTGATGGACTTTAATTTTGTGTCTGGAATTGATGGATGAGATCTTTTATTGGTGTCAAGCAGTCTGAATGTCTGATTTAAAGAGAATGGGTCATTGGTCTGACTTGAACCTGAAGTATTCTAAAATCCTATATCCTTTATACATCTTAAGAATCTGAAGGTTGCAGTAGGGTCCCTGCGAGGTCTTGTTGGGTGAAAAATCATATTTCTGCTTCAGTGCCACTGTGGTTCTCAGCCCTGAGTGTGGACTTCACTGTTCACAGGTTGAAATAAAAAGAGTGAAAGAAAAGAAATATCAAAAAAGAAAAGAAGAGAAAATATTGAAAATCAAAAGAATGAATTCAACTTATCAGGAGTATCTGAATATCTCTACCGGGGCTATGGACGGCTGGCTGGCAGTAGAGCTATGTTCAGGAGAATCACAGCGATAACCTCGTCGGGGCTATGGACGTCTAACTGGCAGCGAGGCTCTATCCAGGTTGCTTTTGGAGCTAGGATCTTTACGTAGCCTAACTTGACTGAGCTTGGTTTCTACAGTAGCTTAAAGAAGGAAATGAATTCACTTGCACACACTTGAATTTTCAGTTTATTGAAGGTTTAGTCTACTTTTAGTTCAGATTCTTTAGTCTTGCATTTTGATTTGTTTGCCTGATAGGGAGATCGAAACCAGAGATTCTGGGTTCATGATTCTTGTTCATCATCAAAATGCTCTGGAGCATTTTCCCAGCGGAGTCGCCATTTGTTGTGCAGTTTTGCACACACGCCCCACTGAAAGTAGGGACCCTCTTTTTGCTCTGGCTTTTGGTGTCTTTTGGCCCCTTAATTTTATTGATTTGGTTGCCTTTGGAGGTCCTTAGATGTTCATCCTGCTTGCCCAAGTGATTTCCCCATATTGCACTTTGAAAAAACTAAGTTATGTGAAAATCTGGGTTTTTACCCCAATCCGGGATTTTCCGGTCCGTCCGGATTTTCCCGGATTCTGCTCAAAGTCCGGCTCTGTGCAAAAATCCGGGTTTTTGGTCCAGTCCGTCCGGATTTTCCCGATTTCTTTGAAATTCCGGATTTCTTCAGTTTTCCGGGATTTTCCGCCCGACCCGGATTTTCCCGGATTTCTTCAGTTTTCCGGGTATGTGCCAAAAGTCCGGAATTTTGTGCCGTCCGCGGAAATCCGGTCCACCCGGATTTTTCCGGATTTTCTGGTCTAGAGTCCGCCTGGCCCAGATTTTCTCGGATTTTTCCCCTTGGTCTAGTTTCCCGAAATGGAAATTTTTCCGAAAATGATTAATTTTCCAAAAATGGAAATTTTTAAAAATGATCCTGAAAATGAAAATTTCTTGAGATATAAAAAAAAATTGAAAATAAAAATTTCCAAAAGTGGAAAAAATTATGAAAATGGAAAGTTTCCTTATAAAAATGTAAGTTTTTTAGAAAGGGTCAAAATTTTATTCAAATTTAATTTGAACATGTAAGCTATTAATGATGATATCTATTTTTCAGGACTAAACAAATATTAAAAGGGGGACTTGCATATGGATTCGTGCCAAAGAGGGAAATCTGGAAATGTTGAGTTTAAATTTTCAAAGTGGGACCTGCCTAAGAATCCATGCCAAAACTGTCTACAGCTGGAGGACTTTCTGGAAGAAACGTGAATTTAATCTTGCCAGAGATCCTGGGCCGACATAGATAATATCCATGCATTAAATGCAAATCTTGTCCTATTTTGAAATTCTACCGGCCGACTTGTTTGAGGCCAGTTATTATTGTAAAATTTATTTGGGCTGACATGTTTGGGG
>VDFB02313200.1:18546-158289 GCA_007258455.2 Sequoia sempervirens | reverse complement strand
AAGGTCGTGAAAGGCTCTCAAAACTGTAGTCCGTACCTCAGAGTCAGGAACCAAAAGAATCCACCCCTTGTAAATGATCAAGTCATCTACAATAGTGTACTTGTCATCTTGCTCTGTCCTGTCAATGATGCTAGAAGCCCATGGGTTCTTAGCATACTCAGCAATAATCTGATGCCTCCAATCCTCTGTGATCTGTGCTAAGGCATTCAACTGGGGTCTGCGAGACAAGGCATCAGCTACAACATTCTGCTTTCCCTTAATGAAAGTGATATCGAAGTCATATGACTGCAGTTTACTGACCCATTTTTGCTGCCTTTCATTCAAGTCTCGCTGTCCTAGGAAATGTTTCAGGCTGTTATGATCTGTGCGTACACTGAATTTGCTGCCTACCAGGTACTGCCTGAACTTAGCCAATGCATGCATAATGGCTAACATCTCCTTGTCATAAATACTATAAAATCTCTCAGGACCCCTGAGTTTCCTGCTCTCAAATGCAATCGGATGTCGCTCCTGCATCAAAACGGCACCAATGCCCTCTCATGAAGCATCCACGGGGGAATAAATCCAGCGACCGTGAAAGTCAGGCAATGCTAACACCGGACATGAAGTCATGATCACCTTAAACCTGTCAAAGCACTCCTGCGCCTGTGGTGACCAAAGAAAAGCCCCCTTCTTCGTCAAGTCAGTAAGGGGTGCGCCGTGACGTGAGAACCCGCTAACAAATCTCCTGTAGAATGCACACAACCCAATGAAACCTCTGAGCTGCGTAAGGTTCTCAGGTACCGGCCAATCAACAATAGCTCGGACCTTTTCAGGGTCCATACTCACTCCCTTGGCACTGATGATGTGCCCCAGATATAACAATTCCTCCATGCCAAGCTCACACTTGGATTCCTTAGCATAGAAAGACTCATCTGCTAAGATACCCAAGACTGCGTCCAAATGAGCCAGATGCTCATCCCATGACCTGCTATAAACCATGTAGATGAAGAAGACCTTCAAATCTCCTCAAGCGAGCGAAAACCACGTTTCATGGTTACTTTTACGAAGGTGGCAGGTGCATTGGTTAACCCGAAGGGCATAACCAAGAACTCGAAGTGACCGCAATGACACCAGAAAGCGGTTTTCTCAATATCCTGCTCCCTCATCTGAATCTGATGGTACCCTGATCTCAAATCAATCTTCGTAAAGAAGACTGCTCCGTGCAACTCATCTATCAGCTCATCAATACGTGGAATAGGGTACCTGTTCTTGATTGTTCTTTTGTTGAGCTGCCTGTAATCGATGCACATCCGAAGTGATCCGTCCTTCTTCTTCACCAATACAACCGATGAAGCAAAAGGAGACATGCTAGGTCTGATATGACCCATAGCTAACAAATCATTAATGGTCTTCTCTATCTCATCCTTGAGTCGTTTCGGATGTCTGTAGGGAGTGATCATCACGGGCTTTGCGCCCTCCTCCAGCTCAATGATATGCTCCGTGCCTCTGTCTGGAGGTTTACCAGGTGGGATGTCACTAAACACTCTGGAGTGTTTAGTCCTCAAAATCTGAATGTGAGGGTGGTACTCACCCTTCTGCGGCTCCTGTTGGGTTGGCATCAACATGCACTCAGCCGCCCAGTCAACCATATCATGACGAATGAGCCTCTCCATCCGTCTAAATGAAACCATCCTCAGATTACTGTCCCGAATCGCCTTGATGACATGTGGTCTCCCGTCAACCTTGAATTTCATTTCCATATCCCGTAGGTTGAG
This sequence comes from Sequoia sempervirens, assembly GCA_007258455.2. Classification (NCBI taxonomy): domain Eukaryota; kingdom Viridiplantae; phylum Streptophyta; class Pinopsida; order Cupressales; family Cupressaceae; genus Sequoia; species Sequoia sempervirens. Next base: position 156,532 of record VDFB02313200.1, on the reverse strand, counting down.
CGTGAACTCACCCAAATCATGCAACCATGCCATCCCTAATACAACATCTGTATCCCCCATATTAACAACATAGAATTCAGTCTTGAATTCATAGTTGTTCAATCTCATCGGAAGATCAGTAATCTTTCTGTCGCACCTGAGAGTATATCCGTCAGCCACCTTGACTCGAGTACCCTCAAAAGCCTCCGTCTGTATGCCACGCCTCTCAACTAAACGTGCATCAATAAAATTGTGTGTGGCACCTGTGTCCAACAATGTAATCACTTTCTGACCTGCTAAGAGCCCACGAAGTCGAAATGAACCATCTCTCTGAAGACTAGTCAGATGGGCTTCCTGTAGCTTCCTTCCACCTTCGTGCTCACCCTCATTTTTGGACTTCTCATCATCTGAAGGCTCGGAATCAGCTTGCTGGTCTGACAGATCAGATTGCTCTTCCCCCTCATAAAACCACTCCATTTGGTTATTTTTGACTTTCGGACGAAGTGGGCATATGTGTTTTTCATCATAAGGTGCCTTGCACCAAAAACATAACTTTTTCTTACGCAATTCATTCAACGTTTCCCTGTCAAATGGTGGTGCATTCTGTCTCTTCGGATCCTGTTGATCCTTCCTCATGTCAAAGGGTCTATTCCTGTCATTGTTTCTATCGAAAGGCCTGTTGGGTCTCGTGTATGGAGTGGACCCTGAATTGAACTTGCTGCGAGGTGCTGCAAGTTCCATGTTTCGTGCCTTCCGCATGGCCTCCTGAAGTGTGGGAGGGTCAAAAGCCTTAACCCAACCTCTCATGGGTTCTGTCAAACCCTCAACAAATAGTATAATGAGTCTCCGCTCTGAAATGCCAGTCACCATAACTGCAACTCTCTGAAATTCACCAATATATGCATCCAGACTACCTGTCTGTCTGAGCTGAGCCAACTCTCTGAAATACAATTCCGGATCCTTCTTATCAAACCTCTCTATCAGTCTGCTAGTGAACTCCTGATAGGTATTAACCGCATGATGGCCTAACGTATACATGCCGTGGTGCCACCAATCATGTGCTACTCCGTCCAGATGTAAAGTGGCAAATTTAATTGCCTCATCCTCCTGCATAGGCCTAAGTGACAAGTAATTGTCCAATTTCTGGACCCAAGACCTAGCTGATGTCTTCTCAGACCCATCAAAATATGGCAATGTAATCTTGCTCACCGCATACTGCAAATCTCTATTCACACATTGAGCGTAGCTCGCGGTCTTTGTGAAGTCTAGCGATTAAAATACCTCCTCCTCTGGGTTTTATAGACATCTATAAACTCACTTGAAATGTAATTCACACTTGCCCGGATCTCCGGTATTAGTGACATGTACTCACCATGAAATCTCGTCCAAGTCTGCCAACCCGACATGCCATTACGTGGTACGAAACTCGATGATGTGCGATGCTGCGCCCACGGAGTGCATTGGTGGAGTCTCACGGGTAAGAAGAGTAGGGCTGGCACGGCCTACGCTCCTGATAGATCGGAGTCGGCTGTCGAGGTGTTGATGCTAATGGCTGATCCACGGGTGCAGTCCCGCTCGTCTGTCCAATCTGAATGAAGTGTGGCTGTGTGGGCGTACACTGTCTAATGGTACCCATCAACTGAGACATCATATCCATCATATTATCGTGCCTCCTTCTGAACTCCTCATCGGTGATATCACCCTCTGCATGTGCCTTCCCTAGATCCCTGCGAGTCTCTGAGGAAGTCTCACGTTCTGCCATTAGGGTTGCAACACTGTTTTCACTACCGTCTGAACTGGATCTGTGAAAACCAAGCACTCCTGATATTGTCTGCCCTTCAGGGATTGGTGGACCTGTCCAATCCTCGTCTTTGCCTGTCCCTACACCTCTGGTATACTGAATAATATCTTGGCTCATAAAAGGCAACCCAGAAATGCACTGTATTCTGAAAAAGCACTGAAAAAGCACAGGATGGCAGGAGATCTGTGCTCTGATACCACTGTCAGAACCCTGGTGGTTCTCAAATTGAAACCCTAATTGATTTTTGTTCGTTTTTGCAAATTTCTGTTTTTTTGTATTTTTGAAGGTTTTCAAGCAAATTCTAAAAGGTGCGATTTTCTCAAAAAAATGATAATAAATTCAAATAAATTCCAAATCTTCACAGATTAATCCCAAATAAGCCAGAGAACAAAGGCGCACTATTCCATTATTTTTATAGAACTTTTACAGAGATGAAAAGTTGATAAATGAACAGTAAATGAATTAATTTCAAAAGAACCTGGTGGCGGCTGTCATAAATACAGTATGGTACGGCCAGAAACAAGAATGAATCTCCAGCTTCTGAAACGCATATGCAAGATCTCCAGTAAATGCTCAAGACAAGCCAGTGCCTAGAACTGAGAGCCAGGATCTGAAAACCAGAAGCGAATCTCTGAAGGAATAAAGTACGGCCTGTAGGTACAGAAGTACGGCCTGTCTGCAGCAGCAACAAAATGGTACGGACTCCAAGAAAAGATGCCTGATCTCTAAATAGAGCCTTATGATGAAGTCGCCTTAACAATCTGATGATTTCCTCTGTAAATCTCTGCTAAAATAACTCAATAATCTCAAACTGTGATCTCTGGATGAAATCACCAAGTGCCAGCTTCAACTGATATTTCACAGCCTCAGTCTGCCTGATCTCTGAAGAGTTTTCGTTCTCCAGAAACGATCGTCTGCCAGAAACCCTAGGGTTTGCAAACTCCAAAGCTCAGATGCAAGAAGACAAAATTGAATAATAATCAAGATAGTTCGATTTTGCCTTGAAGAGGTTTATATTGCTCCTTGAGAAAATTTGACCCAATCTCCATTTTAATAAATCATTTAAATTAATGATTTAATTTTGCACTTTTGACTTAGGAGAAATTATTAATTATTGGCGTCCCCTTTTTTTTATGAATATAAAATACTCATTAAGTCACTTTTAATAATATATTATAAAGTATAATTAAATACTTCATAATTAAGCCAAATAATTAAATATTTAAATATTTCAATAAAGTGACTTTATTATAAAGTCAAATTATTAAATATTTAATAACTCATTAATTACTCCTTATTTCTCCGTCAAATCAACCAACTGCTGAACTGGGTCGATTCATTTGAATGCTGAACCGGTGCCCTTGAAATAGCGAGCTTCCGACCTAACTTTCTAAAAATAGAAAGTTTCCTGAAAATGCTCACTGGAAGATTCTGCGAAGGCCCAACCTGATACAACTGCAAACTGGAGCTACCAAACACTGAGCAACGGCTCCAGATGATCCTCTGCACACTCCTGTCAGCCTACGAGGATCGAAATGATAGGCTAACCTTGTCACCAACTGTGCTGACTAGGATGGGGACATGACACTAAGCCTCCATGATTCTTGTTCGGAACTGCAAGTTGGCTTAGACTGAACCTGCTTGGCTAATTCTTTGTTGTATTGAGGGATGTTTGAACAAATCCAATTATCAATGCTTCAAGGACATACATCATACTATCAAACACATGGCTGATCAATTGGATATCAAAGCCGATACCAGAACCTATGCAGCTGAAGGCTTCGATTGGTTACTGTTCAATTGGGACTGTTTCAGTTTACAGTTTTCTCTTGCTTCAGTTCCAATTGGTATGTGACAGATTTATTGTTGTTTCTATTTCATTTTTCCCTTCTTTGGAGGGCTAATATGTATCTTAATTAGATGGCTGCTATGTAGCTGTGCTAGTTATGGCTATTGTTTGCTCATAGCCATGGTTCTCTGTATTTTTCTCAACAACTTTAATTCAATAAAAAAAAAAAAGTGTTATGCGATTGTTCAAATAGACAACTTTTGCCAACGAAAATTATGTAACTTTAGAATCAAACATACAGAATTAGAAAACATGGTAATATGTATTATGACAATTCTACAACATAAATCCATTAAGTCAGTACTGTAGCAGCCCAAACCTGATATCAAGTTGACCTTCCATCAGAGAATTTCCTAAGAAGTTATGTCCTCGATCATAACCACGGCTTCAAATGGTCTCTACCATATTATACTCTAAATCACTGTTGTACCATCCACATCACAAGAAACTGATTTCTATGCAAAAAGATAAAACAAGGTTATCATATATCACAAAGACAAATGGAACTTATATTTCAGGGATTTCTTTTGTCAGGCTGCGGAAAGCTACTTTTGCTGGCATGTAAAACGGGGTCATAATTGAGAATCAGTAGCGTGTACCAGTATTAAATAGTCAATATTTATTCTAGTGTATACCCTTGTGTAAGGACATATTGGATATGTGTATTAAGTTGATGCTTAGAAATACCTGTAGATTATCCTAGTTTGGGCTTAGCATGCCTTTAAATTCAAACTCCATATTGATATAGCAAAGCAAGTAAATTATATGCTCTGATGTCTAACTTGCATATTTGTATTCTAGATTTACAAATTTGTTCTGGCAGTTGAAACAGGAAATATGCAACAAATGGTGCGTTGTTTGGAAAAGAGAGGGAAGAAAATTATTTAAATTAGTTTATAAATGCACATGAGACTAGTTCCTGCGATCATTTTGCATGCATGGCACAGACAGGAAATAATAATATAGAAAAAACAATGTAAACTAACCCCATAAAGCAGCAGATTTATTTCAAAAGACTAATCATTTCATTCTAATGCAAGAAATGAATCAGAATACTAAAGACAATCTTTGAATCTTACCTAGGAGGATATGGGTTGCTTCCCAATCCTCAGCCCATAAAGTTGCAGAGTTATCACAAAAAACTAATAGTAATACCAATCTTGTCATTCTAATGCAAGCAATAAAACAAACAATGAAAATGGTCTTTCAATCTTACCTGATGACTATGGGTTACCTTGCAGTCTGCAGCCCCCAAAAAAGAACAAAAATGCAATAGAACAAAAACTTTGAAGTGCACAACAGAAAATGCACTTCTAACAATAATTATGGTATGATGCATGGAAGCTTACACAGCACAATGTGCAATGGATTCTCGTTGCTAGGTTTAATGAAACCATAGACCATAAAATATCTACAACACTCTAAAGTAAATGGTACAATACATATATGATAATGGATAGTGTGATTGCAAGTTGGAAAACACAGTGTGAGGTGAGTATATGTCTGCCAAAACACAAATGCCATAGATAAGCAATCATACATAGAAACAGTTCATTGCCTTGTCTATGGCTTTTCATGTCATTCCAATCACCATGGTGTTACCATGCCACGACAATCCAGATCTACTATTATGCTTTGATAGTAAACACATAATGTTTTCCAACAACCATATACATGCATTCTATGATTGCAAGTTGGAAAACACAGTGTGAGGTGAGTATATGTCTGCCAAAACACAATGGCAAGCGATAGATAAGCAATCATACTTACAAACAGTCCGTTGCCTTGTCTATGGCTTGTCATGGCATTCCAATCACTATGAAACCACATTTCTTTGAGGCAATTTTCAAACTGTTCACTACCTTGTCTATGTTGTTGCTTACTATTATGCTTACTAATAATGCTTTCATAGACAAGGCATTGAACTGTTTGAAAAAATGCCTCAAGCAATGTGGTCTCTTGGAATGCCATGACAAACAAATGCAATTGGAAGCTGCAATTATCACTCTAGTATGAATGAATTAATATCTTTGACAATAGTATTTGGTTGCATAGGTGGAGTTCCCTATAGTTGTGGGTATAGTTTCACAATATGTTGTTGATACCTCTAGTGAATATGACAATATATATCTGCGAGCCAAACTGCATTGCTTGTTAAATAAGGTGTTTCCCATTTTCTAACAAAATTTCGTTAGGGGGTCTCGATCTGCAAATGTCACTCTAATTATCATTATATATCTACAATTATCACTTTAACTATTTGCAATTATTTTGGAAAAAATAGTGGAAGATGAGAATGTCTGCCAAAACATAGTGGCAAGTCATAGATAAACAATCATACATAGAAACAATTCATTTCCTTGTTTATGGCTTGGCATGGCATTCCATTGACCATGAGACTGTAAGATGCCCGATCTCAAGTACGGAAAAAATCTATGGTCTTTACTTAGCAAAATGAAAACTTTAGTATGCTACAGACTCAAGCCAATGATACTAGAAACAAAGGTGTTAATCACACCAATACATCGTAAAGAGCCAAGCCCAATCTTCGCTCAAACAATAACCAAAACTCGAGCATTGCGTAATGATCTCAAGCAATAGACATCACATAGACAATTCGAAATACAGGAGAAACACAAAACAACAAACTCAAAATTATAATCCACCAATCATCAACTGTACGGAAAATATAAATACTCAGGTTCAATCGTTCATCTGCAGTGTACAATATACAAAGACTCAGAGAGAGATTATCACGCATCTATAGCCTAGATGTTTGCGTGCCTCTCCCATGTTCAAACGATGTAATCGAGCTCTACATAAACAATGATCTTTAGATTTCACGCGGAATCAATCCCTGTAGTTTAGTTCATCGGTCGAAAGCTTTACACAACAACGACATTAAGCTTGAATGAGATTGCCTTCATAATGCACTTCAACAGACCCGCGGTGATTATGATGATCGTCCCAGGCCTTCGCACAATTCCACCAGTGTACCTGATCATGAGATTTGGCTAACACTCTAGGTCGCGCTAATGAGGAACAAAAACTCATGATACATAACCTAGAAGACGTCGATGGCTAAATATAGAGGAGTCATTCTTGTCTTCAATGAATAGATACTCGTGATAAGTCGTGCTTGTCAAAGCTCCTAGATTGAAGATTGATACATGATATCCCTAAGCCAATCGCCACCCTTTCGGTGGCGTCGATCCTCCTATACGAGTCTTGTATGATTCACCCGTTCTTGGTTGACTTCCCGGATGCCGCACTTGTGATTTGGCAATTCGTGAGGGTGTTACACTAGCACCCAAACCTTTGAATGGCCCGTTAGCAACTCAAATCGGATGATGGTGTGTGAATGAGCTGGCCAGAGCTAGAGGCTTGGCCTGGTCGCTTAATATCGAGCGCCTAATAGCAATGATCTCTTGCTCCCAACTTGAATAGAGTAAATGTAATGCTAACTGCGGAATAAGCAAGGAAGGAAATTCATGAAAAGTCAGAGTGAGGTTTTCGTCCCACCTGGTCAACTGTTAGGAGACTATGTCCTTGAAGCCTGGAAGCTACGCTCCACTTCAATTTGTGATTTCTAGATGCCTTCAAAATGACAAGCTCGGATTTAGAGAAGATTGCCACCACCTTCCCAAAAGGGTCGGCCAAACAATTTATTTAAATTTAAATATTATTTTTAATAATTCAAATTTCTATTATTAAGATTAATATTATTTATTATTTTAAATTCAAATTTCACTTTAGTGTTGATAAACACTATTTCCCGTCGGAAAGAAATTAGGGCTTAATCGGGGACATGATAGTCCTCCTTGCTTAGATGTTGCTTGCCCTCAAGCAACTATAGACCTATGTCCACACATGTCAAGTTGATCAACAAGTGACAAAAGATATGATCCTGGAGGCATGGCCACTTGCACCGAGTCTTTCGCTGCTCCACTTTGATATTAACCCCATCAAGTCCATCATCATGATCCCAATGGATGAATGCATCAAACATATTGATACCTAAATCCGAACTCATCACACTAACATAGCCAGCAACTATAAAGTGGCGGGTGTATCTTGCAAAGCTATCATCATCAGCTAATTCCTTGACTCCAAAAGGTCTCCCATGGATGTGAAAAACTCCCCTAATGACAACGAGTGATAGTGCCTCATCATTATGCCAAAAGGGATGTTTCTTACTCCTCCAAATCACCAAAGCAATCACGGTCCTCCAAGTACCTGCTATGACATCCACATACAACAATGTAGGACGGGCATCTCTTATCAAAGCATAAGGCAGAGGCCATACATCATAGCTTAGTTGAGACACATTTATTTGCAACCCAAAGTCTTGTATTATGACAATATCCTCATACCCAGGTTTATAGACCAGTTGAGACTCCATTCCTCCATGTGTGCTCCAATCAAAAGCAAATGCGTGCATGATGTGTGCCATAAGTCCCTGAAGTAGGGTAGTCTCATGCTCCACCAAGGAGTCTTCAATATGATGGGGTTGTACCTTGTCACGAGTAAACTCCTCAAGTGTTCCATAAAGAGTCAATGACCAACCCAAATCTGCTCCACCCTTATCCCATTCACACATGAAGGCATAATACCAGTGGCTGGTCCACTAAGTGTGTGCTCCATCACACCATGTATGTGGTGAACCTTCGAATGACTCCCCCAAAGAGGTGACACCAAATCCACATAAAGCAAGATATGTGAACAAACAAGGAATTCTGATTCATACCTCAGATCTGATTGCTTCACTTGCTTGGCTGCCATACAAGGCTCCTTCTTCATGGTCCACCTGCCTCGTATCTCCTTTGCCTCCTTCATGCTAGGGCCTATCAAATCTTCATCTTTGACTCCTAAGGTAATGTTGATCATAGGAGGAGTCTTCCCTCTTTGATTGTCATGTGTAAGTGCCACCAATATCTGATTACGCAAGAATGAGGGATTGTTGCACCAAATCAGAAATTTAGAACTGCTGACATGCCCTTTTATAGAGCCTTCAATCACTTCCTTGCATATTTTTTCATACTCTCCAACATGTGTTGACCCACTACAAGTTTCCTCATGAGAATTATAACCCTCAATGCTGATTCCTTTGGCTGTCATAACATGATATAGTGAAGATATGAGTCTGCTGTCAGCTCATACATCATGCTCATGTGTGGGATTCACCTCAATCTCAATCATCTCCCCCGTCACAAGGGAATGGTTACCAATAAGTGCTGGTCCATGAGGTGTCTCCAAATGCAAGTCGTGTGTTACAAACTCAGTCCTATGGCTGCAAACAATGTCTCCATGGATTCCTTCAAGACCTTCCATCGTGTCTTCAATCTTTGCCCCTTTCTTGTTACCATGTTTTTCATTGGATGTGGCTGCCACAAAAGTTTGAAATTCCGCTAAGAGTGATGAAGAGTGCGCTAAGCTCCACTTCCCTCAATGCTCACCCATATGCTCTTTCAATTCTCGAGAAGCCCTTTGAGTGCTTACCCGGAAATCCATAGTGCTCTCCATTTCATCTTCCTTTCGTTTCTAGGCACCAACATAAATCTTGTTGAGTGCGAGGAGATGATTCCTGTCCGCAAGTAGGTGTAGGAAGGTTGACTTCACTACCGCCAGATTCTCTTGGAGTCTGTGCAAATCATCAAGAGAATATCTCCTTTGAGTCCTTCCAGGGCCTTCCAACACAAATCTGCCATCCTTTTATGAATGTCATCAAAGTGAGTCAGGGCTGCCATGATCTGACTATCATTCATCCTCAATTGTCTCTCCAACGTGTGTGGCTTATGGGTCAGAAGACTTCCGTGCAGTATTTCTGATTTATCTTCTACATCACTATCATAAATTTGATCAGTCATTTCTGATTTATATTCACCACCAGGTTTCCCAAAATCAGCTACCTCTGTGACATCTTTCCAACACAGTTCATGTCCTGATGCTGGGTCAACTTTGAGTTTCATCAAGGCATCATACATGATATAGTGAAGATATGAGTCTGCTGTCAGCTCATACATCATGCTCATGTGTGGGATTCACCTCAATCTCAATCATCTCCCCCGTCACAAGGGAATGGTTACCAATAAGTGCTGGTCCATGAGGTGTCTCCAAGTGCAAGTCGTGTGTTACAAACTCAGTCCTATGGCTGCAAACAATGTCTCCATGGATTCCTTCAAGACCTTCCATCGTGTCTTCAATCTTTGCCCCTTTCTTGTTACCATGTTTTTCATTGGATGTGGCTGCCACAAAAGTTTGAAATTCCGCTAAGAGTGATGAAGAGTGCGCTAAGCTCCACTTCCCTCAATGCTCACCCATATGCTCTTTCAATTCTCGAGAAGCCCTTTGAGTGCTTACCCGGAAATCCATAGTGCTCTCCATTTCATCTTCCTTTCGTTTCTAGGCACCAACATAAATCTTGTTGAGTGCGAGGAGATGATTCCTGTCCGCAAGTAGGTGTAGGAAGGTTGACTTCACTACCGCCAGATTCTCTTGGAGTCTGTGCAAATCATCAAGAGAATATCTCCTTTGAGTCCTTCCAGGGCCTTCCAACACAAATCTGCCATCCTTTTATGAATGTCATCAAAGTGAGTCAGGGCTGCCATGATCTGACTATCATTCATCCTCAATTGTCTCTCCAACGTGTGTGGCTTATGGGTCAGAAGACTTCCGTGCAGTATTTCTGATTTATCTTCTACATCACTATCATAAATTTGATCAGTCATTTCTGATTTATATTCACCACCAGGTTTCCCAAAATCAGCTACCTCTGTGACATCTTTCCAACACAGTTCATGTCCTGATGCTGGGTCAACTTTGAGTTTCATCAAGGCATCATCATCATAATGTTGAGTTGAATCATCATCATAGGAGTAGGGCGCATGCACAATCATAAAGTGATCCCTCAATTCAACTTTATCCCAATTACTTGGCTCCATATATGACAAGATTTTTGTATTGCTTTCATATACATAAACCTCACCACTATCCAAGTTACCCAAATTACAATTTGACCCCTTCCCAGCAAGACATAGGGTGGGTGGAGCGAGGCTAGGCTCACCCAAAGGAACACTAGTAGAACTCATACCTCCATATAGTTGATCCATCAGTGCTAGTTTGGTGAAATTCGGATCAGCATTTCCTTCAATCTCGTGGTTGCCATGAAGACTTACGTGTTCTCCAATAGTGAGTGCCATAGTTGATGCATGCTTGTCCTCAATGACCATTCCAAAAGATGCATCACCTCCATGCAGCTGATCATTGGGGTTTAACACTTGGATCACTTCCTCAAACCTTTGTTCACTTTCCCTCTTAGGGTGGAATTCTTCCCTATGTGTTTCAGCTCGGGGATCTCTCCAAATATCTTCTTTTTGTGGGACCTCTTTTTTTTGCTCATCATCATATGCAAGGGCAACATTTGTCTCGAATATATCCAAACCACGATGCAAAGGCAATGGAAGAATATCAATTGAAACCATACCTTCTTGAGATGGACTCAACATGATTGGTTTGGTGTCTTTAGTTTTCACATCCTCCTCGAAACCTTGATTCTTGCAATCAACCAAATCCTCTTTGTCTTGGGCCTTCCTTTGAAGTACCATCAAGTAATTCTTGTATCTCCACAAGGCAAGATTCTTCCTCGTCCTTATGATACCCTTCTATCTCATGCTTGTGTGTGGATGAAGAACTATTGCTCAAAATCACAACCTCAGAATCATCATACCTCAGTGTCCTCTTGTACCTCCTTTTGTGATTGTGGCTTTGATGTGCCCTTCATTGTTATAGTTTCCTTCATCTTGGGTACTTGTTTCAAGACTCATGCTTCTGGCTCTGGCCCTTTAATCTCTTCCTTGGCAGCTTTTGAATCTTCCTCTTCTTTCTTCTTTCGCCTTATGTAGTCATAAAGCCCTTTTTTGTAGGAGTAGTGGGACTCATGTGCTCTTAAGTACCTGTCGAGGGGAATACAAGCCTTTGCATCATTTGGCAGGCTTTGGTATTCGTTCAAAATTTTGGATGCCTCAGTCTCATACTGCTCTTGAACAAGATCTAATGTCCTTATCAGCGTTGCTAGGCCTTGATTTGTTGCTAGTTATTGTAGTAGTGAGGGTCTGCATCAATTGCATCAACGCCTGATTTAATTGATCCTGCTTCTCTAAGAAAGATTTGATTTTGTTATTCTGCTCCTTCATCTTCTTTTTATCGCTGCCTTCCCCTATCGTTGCTCCCATTTGCTTGCTTGCATAAATTCCTTTAGGTTGGCAGGACTTGAAGCTCTGATACCATTGTAAGAGACCTGATCTTGAATACAACAGAAATCTATTGTCTTTACTCAACAAAATGAAAACTTCAGTATGCTACAAACTCAAGCCAATGATACTAGATCAAAGGTGTTAATCACACCAATACACTGTAAAGAGCCAAGCCCAATCTTCACTCAAACGGTAACCGAAACTGGATTATTGCATAATGATCTCAAGCAATAGACATCACATAGACAATTTGAAATATAGGAGAAACACATAACAACAAACTCAAAATTATAATCCACCAATCATCAATTGTACGAAAAATATAAATACTCAGTTTCAATCGTTCATCTGCAGTGTACAGTATACAAAGATTTAGAGAGAGATTATCACGCATCTATAGCCTAGTAGTTTGCGTGCCTCTCCCATGTTTGGACGATGTAATCTAGCTCTACATAAACAATGATCTTCAAATTTCACGCGGAATCAATCCTTGTAGTTTAGTTCATCGGCCGAAAGCTTTACACAACAATGACATTAAGCCTGAATGAGATTGCCTTCATACTGCACTTCAACAGACTTGAGGTGATTATGATGATCGTCCCAAGCCTTTGCACAATTCCGCCAGTGTACTTGATCATGAGATTTGGCTAACACTCTAGGGCACGCTAATGAGGGACAAGAACACACAATACATAACCTGGAAGACGTTGGTTGCTAAATATAGAGGAGTCGTTCTTGTCTTCAATGAATAGATACTCATGTGATAAGTCACGCCTGTCAAAGCTCCCAGAATGAAGATTGACGCATGATATCCCTAAGCCAATCGCCATCCTAGTAGTGGCATTGATCCTCCTATATGAGTCCCGAATGATTCACCCGTTCCTGGTTGGCTTCTCAGATGCCGCACTTGCGATTTGGCAATTCGTGAGGGTGTTACACCAACGCCCAAACCTTTGAATGGCCTATTAGCAACCTAGATTGGATGATGGCGTGTGAATGAGCCTGCTAGAGCCAGAGGCTTGGCCTAGTTGCTTAATATCGAGCGCCCAACAACAATGATCGCTTGCTCCCAACTTGAACAAAGTAAATGTAATGTTAACTGTAGAATAAGCAAGGAAGGAAACTCAAGAAAAGCAATAGTGAGGTTTTCGTCCCACCTTGTCGACTGTCCGGAGACTACGTCCCTGAAGCCTGGAAGCTACGCTCCATTTCAATTCGTGATTTCCAGATGCCTTCGAAATGACTCAAGCTCAGATTTATAGAAGATCACCATTGCCTTCCCTAAAGGGTCAACCAAACAATTTATTTAAATTTAAATATTATTTTTAATAATTCAAATTTTTATTATTAATTTTAATATTATTATTTATTATTTAAAATTCAAATTTCACTTCAGTGTTGATAAACACTATTTCCCGTCGGAAAGAAATTAGGGTTCAGTCGGGGACATAACAGAGACCACATTTCTTTTAGCCATTTTTCCAAACAGTTCACTGCCTTGTCTCTGCTGTTGCTTACTATTATGCTTTCATAGACAAGGTAGTGAACTGTTTCAAAAAATATCTCAAACAAATGTGCTCTCATGGAATGCCATGACAAAAAAATACAATTGGCAGCTGCAATTATCACTCTACAATGAAGAAATTAATATATTTCAAAATAGTACTTGGTTGTGCAGGTGGAGTTCCCTATAGTTGTGGGTATAGTTATTACCCATGCAATGCGAAGTAACTGTATAGCTACTTTTAGGTTGACTATGTAAAAAACTATATTGTAATTTAAATTGTCATCTATCTATGAGCATCTGCTTATTAGTTATGCAATGTGAAGTAACGCTTTTGGTTTGAAAGATGTGCAATGCAATGAAATGGAAAACACTAGGCGTTTATAAAATTGCAACCTGCATCACAACATACCCAAACCCGCGTGGTTTTTAAGCCTGTATATGTACGTGTGCATTACAAGTAGCAAGAACACCAATTTCTTGACATTATCGCCAATAATGAGTAAACTTGTTGAAAGTGGTGAAACACAGAGTGTTAATGCTTCTTGGAAAACAATGGGTGCTTATAAACAGTGTCTTTCATTACATTCCTAAGGTCTAAATAACAAAAGCTTTTTATGACATTCATATTCTTTTGTAAAATTCTAAGATGCAAAGCACTGGGTTTTACAAAACTTGCAACCCACTTAAAGTTTCAAAACAATTTACAAACAAAAACCCTCATAATGTGTTAAACCCCTTTACAACTAACAACCCAAATGATTAGAAACCCCTCAACTCACTTTTTTTTAGTCTCCCCTCACTCTCCAACCTTTCACTTGCAACTCCACTCTCCAACCTTTCACTTGCAACCTACAAAATTAAAGAGTAGAATACATAGAGTGTTAAAGGTTGTTTATAAGACGGTCTGCATTTCATTACATTCCTATTGTTTTAATAACAAAATCTTTTGAAGACATTCATACTGTTTTCTAAGATTCTAGGTTCTCAAAATACTGAGAAACTTGCAACCCATAACAACGCCGCATCTATATACATACAAAAATGCATGAAACCATACATAAAAACATACACCATTACATACAATCGGTTAGAAACCCCTCACCTCAAGTCGGTTGGTCATCTCCCCCGCCTGCAATGTGCCCTTGCTCTCCAACGTTTCAATTTCAACTTGTAGAATGCGAAAACCCAGAACACGTGTTTTCCAAGAACAGTACTTACAATTTAAACCGCATGTCTTAATCACATCACCGCCCTTCCCGCCGCTTGCGCATAACGGATAGCTTCTCGCACAAGGCAAAAAAGCATCGGCGTAATTTGGCGACGGGACACCTCCTTGCTTTCCTTGCCGTGATGTTTCCTTCCATTGCCTGTTCCGTCACTTGTATCATCCGTCTGGCGGGTCCCGCACTATGCTGTCTCTTCATGTTATTTATGTTACCATGTATGTTGTTATGTATGTTTTCATGCGTTTTTGTATGTACATAGGTGCATTTTGTCTAGGAGTTAGTAGGCTCATATTTGCATACGCACATACAAATGGTCGGCCAGATGGTGTGTGAAACCCTTAATAGTTGAGTATATGATACCCTCAAATGCTAAAATGATATATATATATATATATATATATATATGACAGAGACATAAATTGGTGTTTCATATAGCCTTTTTCATTTACATTTAAATGAATTAGATGTATGGTTTAGTTGTTCTTCAATTACAATAACTTTTACATGTATGATAATGTTGTTTCAATTTATATCATAATGCCGTTTGAAGTTATATATAAATATCATAATGTTGTTTCAGAAAGGGTTCTAAATATTTGTATCATAATGCTGTTTCAAGTTATATATAACCACTTAACTGACTATATATATATATATTCCATTGTCAAGTTAAGGGTTGAATGCCAGTTATATATATCCTTGATGTGAACATAAAGGTATATCTTAATGTGAATGTAAAGGGTTAGATATGGTAAGAGTTAGATTTGGGGATATGATAGTATAACATGTATTGCTTGTTTCATTTGACATATTGCCTTGTTCATTTACATTGAAGTGAATTAGATGTATGGTTTGTTTGTTCTACAATTACGGTTACTCTTACATGTAAATTGTTGTTTCATATAGCCTAGTTCATTTACATTTAAATCGATTAGATGTATGGTTTGTTTGTTCTTCAATTACAGTCACTTATACATGTATGAAAATGTTGTTTCAATTTAATATCATAATGCTGTTTCAAGTTATATATAAATATCATAAGGCTGCTTCAGAAAGGGGTATAAATATTTGCATCATAATGCTGTTTCAAGTTATATATAACCCCTTCATTGATTAGATATATATATTCCATGATCAGCTAAGCTAAGGGTTGTATGCCATGCAGAGCGGGATATATCCTTGATGTGATCGTAAATGGTTAAATATGGTAAGAGTTAAAATTGTTGGTATGAATAAGTCTTATACCTAGTTTATTCCTTTACTAGGGACTTAGGGGACTTTGTTCACATGTTAAGTTTACTTAGGATATTATTTGTATCTTCTAGAAGTCTTAGTTGTCTTATCTAGACTTTACACTTTCCTAGGTAGTTATGAGTTAGTTGTCTCATGTGATAGAATTAAGACACTTGTCATGATCTTGTCTTATCCTATCTCTCATCTTTGCCTTTATAAGCAAGGCATCTCTAGCATATTTTGCATTGTATAGTATTGCATTGTATCATATTGCAATCCTTGTTTGGTGGAATAGCATCTTCTAGTGTTGCTTCTCTCTATCTCTTGTAGAGGTTATTTGGTGTTGCAGATTGAAGATCTTGGGTTGATCACTTCAACATGGTATTAGAGCCGTTTGTTAACTGTGCCTGCTAACCGCTAGAGAAGACTGCCGTTTGTGACCACTACCACAGATCGCTAGCAGTTATGAGATAACCACTTGGGTTATTTTGCTCTACAGCCATTGGTCACGTGGGTGACCAATGGCTAGCCCCCGAGGGCTAAAGTTTTGTGCCCATCTAGTCTTCAAGTTTTGCTCCTGTTTAGTGTTGAAGGTGCCTAAAATAGGCCTTTTTTTCAATTTTGCATAATTTTTCGCCACGACGTCAAATTTTCGAAAATGAGATCGTTGGAAAGTTGGTTCGACAAACTTTGCAATGGTGCAGGTGATTTTTTCTAGATTTTTGACATTTTTTGCTAGTTTTTTCAGTTTGAAGGTACAAGTGCATTTATTGCTTGTCATTAGCATAACTTTTGCAAATGAAGTCGAAATTTGGAAATTTTTTTTATGAAATTGTTCAGAAAATCGCAAGGAATTTGTTTGTAACCTCTATTTTCAGTTTTGGCAAGCTCTTTTTTCTGAAAATTGTAAAAATCACTGTGTTATAAACGGTTGATTTGAGCTTGTCACTTGTAAAAATTGCAAAATTTCTTCATTGTAATTTGCTGGGGGGGTTGCAAATTGAGTTTTAATACATTCTGGCGGGGTGAAAGGCCCAATTTAAGTGCCACATTGTTTTCTTTTTTTTGGTGTTCATGGCGGATTAAGGCAAATTGAACCAGTCACTCCACACAATTATTATACATGGAAGCTAAAAATGACTCAATTGTTACAATCTAAGGGTCTATGGCCAATGTTAGATGCATAACACCCTGAATTCACAAGTGATTATGAAAAATTTGTCCATAGAAGTAAAATGGATGAAGCAAAAGGGCTCATTGGCTTACATGTATCTGATAACTTCTTGTTTCATATTTCGGAGTGCAAAACACCTAAGAATGTTTGGGATAAACTTGAAGAATTGTATGGTAAAACAAATCATTTCAGAGCCTTGCAACTTCAAGCAGATCTACAATCACTCTCTCCAGATGCATTTCCTTCAATTCAGGATTTCCTTGCACAATTCAAGATGATCCTGTCACAGTTGAAAGGATGTGGACATGATATATCTAGTGATGAATCTATCTTCTTGATTTTGTCTAAGTTAAAGGGCCCTTATCAAGTGTTTTCTTCTACTCTCTATTCTACAGTGGATGCCATGGGGAAAGATTACAAAATGCCCTCCTTTGAGTTGTTTTGTGAGCGTCTTACTAGGGAGGAGGCCAAGTTGATTCAGTTGGATGTCCTATCTAGTTTTAAGAATTATGCTTTAATGGTTCAATCATACAAGGGTAAAGGAAAGAATAAGAAGAAGCCCAAAGTAGAATCATCTTTAGGTAGTGAGAATCCTTCCAAACTGAAACCAAAGAACAATCAGAAGTCCATTCCATCTTCTTCTACCTCTGGAGATTCTTCTTCCAAGTCCAAGAAAAAGAAAGGAGATCCTTGTTCATTTTGTGGCAAAACTGGGCATGATGCAGCTCGTTGTTTTAAGAGATTAGAGGCCTTGGAGGAAGCTATGAAGAAGCACAACATTTTTGTGGCTAAACCTTCTTCCATGGGCAAAGGTCAAGCTCTTTCAGCATGGGCCATTCATTCATCTTCAGGCAATTGGATTCTTGATTCAGGTGCTTCACATCACATGACCAATTCACGTGATCTTCTTGATTCCATTGTTCATACTTCTACTTCTCAGATTGCAGTTGGGAACTCTTCACAGATTCCAATTTTGGGGACAGGCTCCGTTCAGATGCTAGATGGGTGCATTGAGGATGTTCTTCTTGTTCCTGATATTTCAGCGAATCTACTTTCCATATATCAGATTTGTCATTCTGGAGATGGGAAGACAGTTGAGTTTACTCCACAGAATGTGACTATTAGACAGTTGCAAGATCCTAAGAAGGTTGTTGCTATAGGGATAGTTGATCATGAGAACCATTTGTATCGATTTGATGGCTTTGAGTCTTTATCGGGTTCTTGTTTTGTTGCTCATGCTAATTTGGTGAGCAAGCTTTGGCATGAAAGATTTGGGCACTTGAACTACATATATCTTTAGTAGATGCAAGCACATAACTTAGTGGTTGGTCTTCCTAAGATCACTTGCACGGATGGTGTTTGTCAAGGTTGTGTTCTTGGCAGGCAACATCAAGATCCTTTTCCTAAGGGTCAAGCTAGACGTGCAACCACACCCCTTGAGTTGGTCTATAGTGATCTCATGTCATTCCCAACTCCTTTTTCAGGGGCTAAGTATGTGTTAACATTCATTGATGATTTTTCTCGTCGGACATGGGTCTATTTTCTGAAGCTCAAGAGTGAAGTCCTCACCAACTTCAAGACCTTCAAAACATTTGTGGAGAAGTAGTCAGGTTTTTCTCTTCGACAGATACGCATAGATAATGGGGGGGAGTATGTCAATTAGGCATTTTAGGATTTTTGCAGTGAGCATGGTATTCTTCATTAGCACACAGTTCCTTACACTCCTCAACATAATGGTGTGGCGGAGAGAAAGAACAGGACTCTCAGGGAAATGGCAAATTGTATGATTCAGTCTAGGTCCATGGCTTCAGCTTTTTGGGCCGAAGCTATCAATTGTGCCAACTATATTCAGAATCGTATGCCCCACAAGGCAGTGTGGAATATGACCCCTGAGGATGATTGGTCTCATCGCAACTCTAATGTATTCTTCTTCAGAGTATTTGGTAGTGAGGCTTGGGCATTCATTCCGAATGGTTGGCGTATATCCATGGAGAAGAAGAGTCAACAATACATTTTTGTTGGCTATTGTGAGGATGTGAAGGCATACAACTTGTTTGATCTTGACACACGAGAGGTTCATTTCCGATGTGATGTTTAGTTTGCTGAGACCTTCACCTAGTTAGATCCTCCTTCGACTTCTTCTTCATCACAACCTACTCAATCTTCTTCAGTTGATGATGCTTTTCTCCTTGAGGAAGATTTTGATGATGGTCTTGATGCACCTCCTCCCTAGTCAGCTACTAGGCCACGATGGGCTCGAGTTACTCTTGAGGAGGCTGGTTCTCTTGTTGGTGATCCCACAGACACTCGCCGCACTCGTTCTCAGACTTCAAGAATCAATCTTTTGAGTCATGTAGTTTCAGATGATCCTCAAAAGTTTTCAGATGCTTCAGGTATTCCAGAGTGGGATCATGCTATGGCCGATGAGTATTCTTCTTTGATGAAGAATCATACTTGGGATCTTGTGTCTCTTCCTAAGGGAAGAAAGTTGGTTCGGTGCAAGTGGGTGTATCGTACCAAGTATGCAACAGATGGTTCCATGACAAGTACAAGGCTCATCTTGTTGCAAAGGGGTTTTCTTAGGTTGAAGGGATTGAGTATTCTGAGACCTTTGCTCCTGTTGCCAAGATGGATTCTATTCGCCTTGTCCTTGCTATAGCTGCATCTCAGGGATGGTTAGTGTATCAGAGGGATGTGAAGAGTGCTTTCTTGCATGGGGATCTTCATGAGGAGATCTATATGGAACAACCACTAGGTTTTGTGTAGGACTCTTCACTTGTTTGCAGGCTTCAACGTTCACTATATGGTCTCAAACAGGCCCCTTGGGTTTGGTATGAGAAGATGGATAGTTTCTTGTTTGCTTCTAGCTACACTCGCTGTCATTCCGATCCCATAGTTTATACTCAAAGACATGGAGAGGATCTACTCATACTTGTGCTCTACGTGGATGATTTGATTCTCACATGGAGTTCTACTTCCATGATTTAGAGTACACAACGAGCATTGATGGAGCGATTTGATATGAACGACCTTGGCCTTTTGCATTACTTCCTTGGTCTTCAGGTTCATCAGACTTCTGAGGGGATCTTCATTTTCTAACAGAAGTATGCTCTTGATTTGCTTTAAAGGTTTGGCATGGTTGATTGCAAGCCTACCCCTACTCCATTCTAGTCAGGTGTTGTACTGTCTACCAGCTGCACTACTCCTATAGTTGATCCTACCTTGTATCGGCAGTTGGTCGACAGTCTTTTGTACTTGACACATAGTTGTCCTGATATTTCTTTTGTGGTTGGACTTGTCTCTTGCTTCTCACAGGAGCCTCATGAGAGTCATTGGAAGGCCGCCAAACATATCTTGAGATACATTCAGGGCACTACTCATTTTGGCATTCATTACACTTCAGGTGCATCTCAATTGTGGGCTTCATTGACTCAGATTGGGCTAGTGATGTCAATGATCGGAAGTCTACTTTTGGCTTTGTCTTTTGCCTTGGTTCTGGTCCGATTGCATGGTCATGCAAGAAGCAGACTGCTATTGCATTATCATCGACAAACGTTGAGTATCGAGGTGCAGTGTTGGCTAGTCAGGAGGTTTTGTGGCTTCATCAGTTGATGTTAGGTTCAGATTCCCTTCCACTCTGCCCACTACTCTTTGGTGCGACAATCAGAGTGCCATTCATATCTCTCGCAACCTAGTGGAGCATCGCGTACTATGGATATTGAGATCCACATGCACTTCATCAGGCAGCTCATCTAGGATGGTTTTCTCAGCTTGGAGTATTTGCCTACCGATCAATAGGTTGTAGACATCTTCACTAAACCTTTGGCATCGCCTTGTTATCTTCAATTGCGATCGATGCTTGGGGTGAAGGAAGTTGTCCTTGGGAGGTCTTGAGGAGTCTCCTTCCTTCATTAGTTTCTAGCTTTCTTTTAAGCTTTCTCTCTTTTGGAGAGGAGTTTTCTCTCAGGGTTTTTCTCTTTTTCTCCGCTTATGAGAGTTTTTTGTTTTGTACATGGGTACCTCATCAGGCCTTGTTGTGGGGACCCATCTTTTGCATGTTTGCATTGGTTTGTTCCTCCCTAAGTTGCACTTAAGGGGGGTTGTTGGTGTGAATAAGTCTTGTACCTAATTTATTCCTTTACTAGGGACTTAGGGGACTTAGTTCACATGTTAAGTTTACTTAGGATACTAGTTGTATCTTCTAGAAGTCTTAGTTGTCTTATCTAGACTTTACACTTTCCTAGGTAGTTATGAGTTAGTTGTCTCATGTGATAGGATTAAGACACTTGTCATGATCTTGTCTTATCCTATCTCTCATCCTTTCCTTTATAAGCAAGGCATTTCTAGCATATTTTGCATTGTATAGTATTGCATTGTATCATATTGCAATCCTTGTTTGGTGGAATAGCATCTTCTAGTGTTGCTTCTCTCTATCTCTTGTAGAGGTTATTTGGTGTTGCAGATTGAAGATCTTGGGTTGATCACTTCAACAAAAATAAGGGATATGATACTATAACATGCATTGCTTGTTTCATTTGACATATAGCCTTGTTCATTTACATCAAAGTGAATTAGATGTATGGTTTGTTTATTTTTCAATTATAGTTACTTTTACATGTATGGAAATGTTGTTTCATTTTATATATAAACTTTTACAGCTATATTAGTTTCAAAAAGGGTTATAAATATTTATATCATAATGTTGTTTCAAGTTATATATAACCCCTAAACCGATGTGCGTGTGTGTTATACTATCATATCCCAAAATCTAACTCTTACGATATCTAACCCTTTACCTTCACATTAAGGGGAGATATATTTGAATGGCATACAACCCTTCACTGACAATGGTATATATATATTCCATTCTCAGTCAAGGGTTGTATGTTATGCATATGCATATGTGTGTGTGTGTGTGTGTGTGTGTGTGTGTGTGTGTGTGTTATACTATCATATCCCAAAATCTAACTCTTACCATATCTAACCCTTTACGTTCACATTTAAGGAGATATATATCTGCATGGCATACAACCCTTCAAATATCTCCATGGCATACAATCCTTCACTGACGATGGTATATATATATTCCATTCTCAGTCAAGGGTTGTATGCTATGCATAGATATATATTGTATATATATTCCATGATAAGTTAAGGGTTCTATATATGCACAACAGGTTATATCCTTACTGTGAGCAAAAGATAGTATAAAATGCATTGCTTGTTTCTTTTTATATGTTTATAAGAAACATTCATTGTTGATAACATAAACTCAGCTATATTTATAACCCTTAAAAAATAAGGCTAAGTTAAGGTGGCTGCCCATTGTAGGGAAACAACAAAGATGAACATATTAGTATTGTGAAAATTACATTAGTTAAACACATTACATATCAGTTGTTCAGGTTCTTTCTATGTAAATGGAACACCTTCAAAACATTGACAAAAAAATTGTTCGCAATCTAACATTCCAATTATGAAAAGAAAATTGGAAAAGAGAATTCAGATGATGAGAAGCAATCCATTGATGTGTTGTTGGTCTTTGAATCTTGCATAGCCAACTGCTTATGCATGTTTGTGGCCTCTGAATCTGTAGACTGCAACTTGATTGTGTTTGGCTAATACTTGTGTGAGGTGACGGTGGACAATACTGTGGGCAATGAATAGAAACGAAGTTTGTGAATATTGCATGCCATTCAGGCAAGGGATTTAAAGGATTGCTCAGACACCTTTCCCTTGCTGCCTCTTTTCTAGCCCTTTGCATTTCTCTTTCTTTTTAGCAGCTTCCCATTCAATCTTTTGTTGCTTCTTTTTCTATTCCTTTTCTTTCCTTTGCTGATCTATTTGTGCCTCAGCTGCTTGTCGTTGAAGGTCTGTTTCATTTCTCATTTGGTCCTTTAGGTCCCTTGTCACAATTCTTTCAAGCTTCTATTGTTCGATCTGTTCTCTCTTCCTATTTTTCAACTGTTGGATTTCCTTTTTCCTCTTCTCTTGCTCCACTAGCATATTCATGTAGTCATCTGTGGTGAGGAGCTGGGATTGTTTGCTCAGTTGAATCCCATTGTCAGCTAGATGCTTGGACTTATATTTGATTAGATGAACAAGTAATTTCAAGAATTGGGAGATGTTTGAACTGAGTTGGCCTCCCAATGGCTCCATGGAATCTTGTTCATCTTCAACCTGCACCTCACTAACAGTTTCATCCACTTCCTCACCTCCTTCCAATTCAACTGGTTCACATTCTCCAAAATCAACATAAAAATGCAGTAAGGTAGATGGGCCCATGCTGTTTGGTGAAGATGGCATTGATAGACTTTGTTCTTCATCCACATACACATCAATACCAAGATTTGCAGCCCCTTCCAACAACCATGATGGGTCGTCTAGTGCACTGGGTAGAGAAATAGAGAAGTCTGCATCATTATGCTGGTTTGCCAAATCAGGTGTTCCTAGTGAAGTATGCTGGTTTGCCAAATCAGGTGTTCCAATTGGAGATTGTTGGTTTGACAAAATAGCTGTTTCTATTGGAATATGTTGGTTTGCCAAATTAGGTGTTCCATTTGTCCCTTCAACCTCTGTTTGTGGCACAACAATATTGGATAGACTTCGAATGCTTCCTTGGGGGCAACAAATTGGAATGTCTCACTTGTTCGCATATCCTCCATTAATGCATTTGGATATAGGGGACAAATACCCGTTCTTTTAAAACCTAATTTTATGTTATCAATAGTCTGTTTTTGAAATGCAATGCTGCCAAGTGTTGCCAACTCTGCCCTTTTAATCTCTACATTTGGATACTTACTCATCCATGCTGCTCTTTCCTTCTTAAAATATATTTGAAAGATGCGAAGGCGCTAACATCTAGTGGCTGCAATCTGTGAGATGTATGGATCGGTAGGGTTAGCAGGTCAATGTTTAGTGACCTTGCTTCATTAATAGTAGAGAATGCAACATGGTTGCCATGGCCATAAAAAATCAATAGGTGTCTATTAGTGGGTGACACACCCCCAGGTACAAAACCAACAAAATGGTGCAGCCAATTGAGGAAGAGGTGTTTTGTCATCCAAGCATGGGGCTAAGTAGCCAAACATATACCTAGTTCACAATGAGCTTTATAGTTCTTAAGATGATTTTTTCTCTTAAACAAATAAATACTAGGTATTTTCTATCCAGTAGCATTTCACAGAACTTAAATTGTTATCCACTCTTGGCTCTTGGGTATAATGTATGAAACACTTCTACTGCCCTTTTTTGCAAGCACTCGCATTGCACCATTTCTTCCATTTTGAATGCCAATCTCATCATAGTTCCAAATCTTTATTGGACCATACGGATTAGCTGCGTATGCCTTTGTCAATGTATCATGGAATACAACCTTTTTATATATATAATCAGTTAAGGGGTTATATATAACTTGAAACAACATTAGGATGCAAATATTTATAACCCTTTTTGAAACAGCATTATGATAATTATATATAGTTTTAAACAACATTGTCATACATGTAAAAGTCACAATAATTGAAAAACAAACAAACCATACATCTAATTCATCTAAATGTAAATGAACAAGGCTATATGAAACATCAATTTATGTCTCTCTGCCATATATCTCTATCTCTACAATATATATAGCATTGAGTATATCATATACTCGACTGTTAAGGGTTTCATGCACCTGTCTTTTGGCTGATTGTGTGTATGTGTAAACTAAGGATGATAGGTGGGATGATACGCATGTATGCAAATGTTTCATGAAGAAAATCATGAATACATATGAATAATAAACTTACATTGAACAGTTTATGAAAATCATATTTTAGATTATTTGAACCATTGCTTTTTTTGCCATAGTAAAGTTAACATTCTTAAAGCAGCTGTAAACTAAGGATGATAGGTGGAATGATATGTATGTATGCAACTATTTCTGTAGAGATAGATACAATATGTATTATGGGTATGGTGGAAGAGGAACAAACTCTTCAGCTCATGGATTCAAACTGCTTGTCTGTTTTATAGAGATACCAGCCTCTAATGGTAATACACTTTGGGGTATCATGGCTTTTGCTGGTACAGATGCCCTGTGTTGAGATTTGAGATCACCTCTTTGCGAAGCCAAATTTGTTTGGGGTAAATGAAAGATGGTGAAAGTAGTAAACCCTAATTGTGAAATAAAGGGTTCTTGTCGCAACTTCATTCCCAGAGCTTTCCGCAGTAGAGAAGACACAATTTGTCCCATTGAGCTGAATACAAAGAGTGGGCTAAATTAGGGTGGACGGGAGTGGTGGAATGGAAGGTGGAAGTGTGATGTTTTTATTATGAGCAACTAGGCATGAAGTATACCGCTCCCAACTACACATGAAGGGTGGAGGGTAAGATGTATTTGTGGATTACGTCATGGAGGCTGTCTTGTTAGTCGTAATAGGTGGTGGTATGTAGGGTTTGTGTATGGCTAGTGATGTCATGGTAGGGAAAGCTCTCCCATTTAAAGGAATAATGGATGGATGCAAATGATGGCCGAGTGACAATGAGGGATCATGTGGTATGGGCCATGTATATGAGTTTGTATGATGGTTTATGCATAATTCATGGATGGGTGAGATCAAGTGGGAGTATGGTGGGTGAGATCATGGTAGGAAAATCTCTCTAGTTAT
Source organism: Sequoia sempervirens (assembly GCA_007258455.2). Taxonomy (NCBI): domain Eukaryota; kingdom Viridiplantae; phylum Streptophyta; class Pinopsida; order Cupressales; family Cupressaceae; genus Sequoia; species Sequoia sempervirens. Next base: position 130,857 of record VDFB02313200.1, on the reverse strand, counting down.
CAAATTAGGGGAAGTGACATGCATTCCAAGCCATAGTTGGAGGAATGGGTGAATGCATTGTGGATGGTGAATGCATGGAGGTATGAATGGAAGAAGTGACCTAATAGATGATGGACATGACACTACTAACATGGTGCTTGTTTGCTAGGTTTTCACCGTGGTATTTGCCCAAGGCACCACAAAGTGGTTTTCACCATTGGACGGATTATTTCTTTTTACTATTTAGTATCTTTGCTCATCTCGAGGATTTCTCAACCATAGCCACAACAAAATCTTTAACAGCGGTTTCAACACTAATGATAATTCACAGTACAAATCTATTTGTGCCAACTATAAATTCACATTTCATGCAAACAACATTGTATTCCCAAAAATTATTTTTGGAAAATCCCCGCAAAAATCAAATAATTTCTCAGCCAGACGAAATAAAGTAATCCAACAGAAAGTAAAATAAAACCAGCTGAAATAAACGAGGGAAGTTGGACGCAAAGAACCCTTTTGCCACAACAATGCGCTGCGCTGTAATGGGCACATTATTGAATGGAGGACTGCCTTCTTTTAAGCACGTGCTCATCTTTCATATGAACGCACTCTAAGCATGCGCTCTTTAACTCTGTTGCATTAATGCTTTATTATTAAATGTGCTTAAATTTTTTTTAGTGTGTTCCAAGCTTTATATGAATTAAGTGGAAACGGCACTATGTATACATTGAATACATTCCTTTGGCTTAAGAATATGTTTTTCAATATAAAAATTGAACGCTTTGTTACCAGTACGATGTTTTTGTTTGACACTTTGAAGGTGAGCCTGATACTTTCACCACACTCTTTCAGATACCTTTACCTAAAGAAAATTGATCCTGCTGTTATAGTGCATTGTGAACATCCTGGTTTGTTACAGAAGATTAATTGCAATGGTGAAGAAAAATGGAGCTCTGCACCAGTTGTATCAATTTCAATTTGTGTTTGTGTATATATTTTGTATATCTTAAGAGGGATGGTAGTGGTAACATATTTTGTATGTTCTGTGTGTGGCTGGTAATGAGCGATCTTGATATTCAATACTATGGTATTGGAGTAGTAAAAGTAAGCCATTTTCCATTTGATATGGTGAAGAAAAATGGAGTTCTGCACCAATTTTGTCAATTTATGTTTGTATATATATTTTATATATCTAAGAATGGATGGTGGTAGTAACATATCTTGTATATTTTGTACATATTTTGTGTACATGACTGGTATGAATGATCTTAATATTCAACTTTATGGTGTTGGAGTGGTAAAAGGAGCTCCACACCAATTGTATCTATTTGTGTTGTGTATATACATTGTGTATCTAAGGATGGATGGTAGTAGTAATATATTGTGTACGAGACTGGTTATTCATTGCAGACTTCTATATTAATCATTCATTGCAGATTTCTACTTGCTATGGTGAAGAAAAAATGGAGCTCCACACCAATTATATCAATTTGTGTTGTGTATATACATTGCGGATATTGCGTATCTAAGGATGGATGGTAGTAGTAATATATTGTGTACGGGACTGGTTATGAACAATCTTAGTGTTCATAACCAAGATTGTTCATAGCCATTCATTGCAGACTTCTAGATGAATCTTGGTAGATTGCATATGTTTATAAAGCGGTGCAGAATTCTTTATGCTTAAATATTTCCTAAAACATACCGATAGGTAAGGGGTATATACGACGCGTAAATACCTAGTGGGATTTGGAAATAATATACGATATATTGAAGGCCATTGCAATTAACAATAATCTAATAATCTTGCGTGATATGAATGTTTTTAAGATAGAATTCGCATAAAGTTGCAGATAATGATCTTTCCTCACTGTAAATCCTGTACTTTCATATGCTGATATTTTCAAACTAGAAGTGCCTTTTCCCAATATGTTTCAAATCCCAGCCGAAAACTACGAGCGTATGTTAAATGCTTTTAAGAAAGCAATCAATCAAAAGGAATTTTTGCCTTCCATTTCAATTGGCAGCTCTCGATGTCTTCTTTGCTTTGCACTTGGTTAATACGATGTGCACGTTTTAGTGAAATTTATCGGCTGCCCTTGTGTTTTGTATTCATTTCTTGGAATGCAGTCAAAAGCAACGATCAATCCATGTCAATATGGTTGTGTATCTGTGTTATGAATAGAAATAAAAACGTCTGTCCAATCTATAAGGAAAATTGTTGTGTTATAAATTGATAGTTACATACTTGTTTTTTACAGAAATAAACCGTGGTTTAAATTGTTATTGTATGCTTGTGGTTTTAGTATATGTTTATGCACAGAAAACAGAATATGTAGAGAGATGAACCAAGACTTATTATTAGTGGCAGCAAAATTCTGATGGAAAATTCACCGCCAACAACTCACCACAGGAAAATTCACGGCCATGACATTTCACCGTGCGAAAAATTAATTGCATGAATTTTTGGTGGTTAATTTTTCATGGTGGTGAATTGTTGACGGTGAATTGCTGGCGGTGAATTTTCCTAGAGCCATTATTAGTAGTGGCAATTACAGATGTAATTACTATCTAAGAGGAACTTCCATTGTAGACTATTAGCCACCAAAATAGATATTTACAATAACAATCTAATACGTATATATTCAGAAAACATAAAATTCTGTAAGGAAAAGTAATCTTGATAGCCAACTGTTAAGCCACAATTATCTAGATATTTACAGTTACAATCTACCATTCAGAATTTTTTGATTAGGAGCAAAAATAATTTTTGAAAAAGACCCAAATTAATTTACAAGTATAAATAGAATGGAGCTCAAATGCAACAACATTGAATTTGTCTAGACCAGGGCAAATAAAATGATGTGGAATAATAACCTAAAGAAAACAGACAGCAAGGAACAAGTGGCACTAAGGCTGACAACTAATAACAATCTTAAACAACAAACATAGGGTTAAACACCCCCACAGTAATAAAGGACTGACCACATCAAGGTGGTTGAAAGCCAAATCTTTCCAAATTTTCGCTCAACCCTACCCACCAAACCATTAAAGGATATTTTCTTCAAGGCGGTTCTTCTATTTTTAGTGGACCTAGGAATCAAAAGGTTACCATCGCACTGATCTTGTTGAACCATAATATGTATTTGTATGTTTGAAAAAGGTGAAAACGACGAACATTGATGCCCAATCACCAAGAAGGGGGCCTTGCTAGCCTTGGGAATACCAGCCAAGTTCTCACAACCAATATCCTTACTTCTCCTGTCCATCTCCGCATTGTTAAGCATCTAATACTTAGGATTAGTCCTTATCCAAGGAGGGCAATACAGTACCACACTGCTCGACGTAGGCAACAACTCCTTTGTTGTTTAGCTTTCCATACAACATGCATTGAGTAATTAAAGTAAATTGCAATGAATATCATGGGATTAAACTTGTGAACCTTAATTATTTGGAATAAATTTAAAAATTCAAACAATATAATGAGTAAGATGTTTTGGGGAACAATTTGGCAATGCCCATTAATGTGATGGAATCCTTCTTGTGCGTGATTACTATTTGGGACCTTTTGGAGAGTACCAGTGTTATAATTTATGTTTTGATTGTTCTATCTTGGAGTGATCAACCTACCATTTGAATTATTTGTTTTTGTGCAACTGCATATTGTAGCTTAGTCAAATCTCACGACTCTCAAGAGTCCTCATATATTAGATATGCAAATATCTTTTTTGGACTTAATGATGCATGTCTTTTTATCTTCATATTAAGAGGTTAGAATTCATGGCAGTCCATATGACGAGTATTGAATGACAAATACAAAATTGTGTCCACTAGGTTAGGAAGTGAGATAGATTCTGTATTGTCCTACTTGATATGTAGAACTCATGGTAGTCCGTATGAGGAGTATTGAATGACAAATACAAAATTATGTCCACCAGGTTAGGAAGTGAGATTCTTTATTGTTCTAATTGATATGTAGAAACTCTTTTATCTTAGTCTTGAAGAATTTGATTTTGCCATGAACTTACTCATGAGTTTTATAAATGGATAAAGGCTTTTGGTAACGTGTACTACCAATGGAGGAAAATACCTTATAAATTCATAAGCATGTTCTTCATGACCACAAAATCATAGGGAAGTAGTTCACAACAATTGCATATGTGTTAATATGGGAAATGGGGCACCACTTTTCTCGTAAACTTTGGGAGTTTTTGTAATGGCCTATGCTATACAACACTCTTGATTACTTGCTCAAAGAGGTTCCTTTAAATATTCAAAATAGGTGCAAGAAGTGTGACTCTTGATAGAAGAGGAGAGCTTGTGACCAAATGTGGATGGGTATTCTTATATAGAACAAATTAAATTAATTTATAAAAAATCTGATAGTTTAATTGAGAGATTAGGAAAAAAAAGAGAGAGGGGGAGACAATTCTATATAGATAGTCATTTTTATTTGTGTGACTAAATAAATGACTAATTATTTACTCGAAGATCAAATTAGTCATTTATAGGTATGTTACAAAAAATATTAGAATTAGTCATTTTTAGTTGTTACTAAAGTTTTAGTCATGTAGACATTTATTTGCCAAATTCTACTAATGTAAGCAATTTCCCCAAATCTACACAACCTGAAACGTGGAGCAAATACATTTCTCCCATACAACAAAAAACTTCACTGAACAACTGGTTTACACACATTGGTGAAAATATTTCGCATTGTACAACGATTTAGAAACCCAAATTCTAAATATAACAACCTTTGTCAACTTTGAATAACTTGTAAGATCCACACATGCATAGCATCAACACAGCACAATACCAAAGCACAATATGAACATTTGCACAACACAATTTACTCTGTTTATTAAATTTTCTCAAAAGCACTTGGAAACCAAGTACTAGAACCATCATCTAAGTTCATTACTTCATTCCAACTCATCTTCACATTGCAACAAAAGAATAGCTCCATGTGTCTCAACTACACATGCACAACTTGTTTTCCTCTTATCACAATTTTCTCAATATCCTCAACATATTCATCCCATAGTTGACATCAATGACAGCACCAGATAGATATTAGACATCCTGTTGACATCGATGATAGCACTATAATTCTTGCAACATGTTAGTCTATAATTTCAAGACAATCTATTCATTGTCTTGAAGGGCCTATCTTTTTTTTTTAAGATTATAGTCAAGAGGAAATGCAATGCCTCAGGGTTTAGTTTTAGTGAGAATGGTCCTTCAAACCTATGTTATTCTACATAAGCATTTTCTATGATTATAGCTACATAAAAGGTAGACAAACTCCTATTAATACTAGATTTAATATGAAACCTCGTAGTGGAGATGGTGAAGCGCGTGATAGTCCAAATAAATACAATCCTTGGGACAGTCACTAAGAAAATCTAAATGAAAAAAAGTAGTGCGAAGGAACAAGATGTAACCAAGAGATTTGATAGTGGATTGCCATATAAATAACCATGTACTGTCATCAGGAATACTTCCAAAGCATTCTTTGATGATTGGGGACTGGTAAACCATTATATGAATTTTTTTAATGCTTTAATGAGACACGGGTTGCAAAAAAGTGTTTGAGAGTGGAAACAACCCACTAGTAGTGCATGGACAACTGCAATATCCCAAGCCATGTTGATTTAACTCCCAACGAAATGCCATGCTTGGATGGGATTGGTCAAAATAGTCTTCCAACAAATATGATAGCCACTACAAAGGATCTATTAAAGTCAAATGAAACCTAAAGGGGACAGTCTGGAGGAGACAAAAGGACAGTCCTGTTGCATTGAGGAAAGGACAATAAAAATATGTATAACATAGGCCATGATACAAGGATAATTGAAGGCAATTTTGAAAGCTTCTCTTTCTTGCATTAAGAAAGTTACCTTTCTTCATCTCACAAAACACCATGCAATAGGCACAGTCCATATGTAAGCAGGAAAGACAATGAAAGAAGCAATAAATTTTGCCAAAGGGTAATTTGAAGAAGACAGTAAGCACTTTCTATGAAGGAAAAAACCATATGGGAATCGCTAAGAGTTTGCTAGAGCCAAGATAATAAATGCATGAATAAAATGCATAGTCCATATTTAAGAGCATCATAGTCACCTAGAAATCAAGAATCTATAGTGAGCTAGTAGTAGTAATGAAGAGTCACAAAGACATTAAAAAAGTGTAGCTATACATCATGGTACAAAGAAGTAAAGTCATTAATGACAATCAAAGGCATTGATATGATAGTTGGAAGGGTTCAAGGGGCAATTTAATGAAGTGACATTGCTCATGGAATGATGAAGACATGGCAAACCATAATGACAGTCTTTATGAATGCAATCTTAACTTCTTGACTATGAACACCATGCAGGGACAGTCAAAAGCTCAAGCCACCAAAAAAGATTGTCAACACTCCTTGAAAATCAAAGAAGATGATAGTAAACGTATTCATGAAGTCATTTTGACTATGAAGTTTATGAAAAATAGGTTGTGATAGTCAGTCTTTTCACAAGGTCCTTTATGACAATCAAGTTGTCACAATCAACTTATTTATGAAGTCCTTCATGGTTGTGACCTAAGGATTATGACTTTGAAATGCTTCAAGACTATGATTTATGACACTATACCTTATAAAAGAAAAATCAACCCAAAGGGCATACAATGCAAAATGACTGTGATACGGTCTTTCCATGAGATAAGATAAATTCAAGGACCACCACTATCAATGAAAGGGTTCATGGAGTAGTCTATTGAAGACAATGCATGGCCAAGGCAACAAAGAAGGTAAAGAGGCTATGGTAGGTGACAAAACAAAAGGTAGCCAAGCATTCAAATGCCAATATTTGCTATAAAAACTCATGGTTAAGGGAATTTGGCAAGGTTTCAGACCTTGCAATGGATTGTATACTTGCAACATCAAGAAGGGACTGTTAGAGGTGGGCATAAAGTGAGGAAGCAAATAAGGAATCAGTTGAAGAAGTTTCCAAAGCAATCACCACACATTCTTAGGATTGTCAAAGACAATTTTAGTCAATGAAAGGGTATGATAATAGTTGAATGTCTCAGGAGCTATGAAAATCACTTTTAGAACACTTTGAATTGATGAGCATAGTCACCACATGTAGGGGACAGTCAAGAACATGCATAATGGGGAACATAGAATCTATCAAAAGATGCCAAGAAGATGACCTAATGCTTATGACCATTAAGAGGGGCAGAGACTAGAGGCATGAATGATGAGATAGTAGCAGGAGCTATTTGAATGCATAAAATAATAGAACTGAATAGTGCCTTTTCCTATTGTTCCATTGTGCTTTCTTGAGAGTTTCAATGTTATTTCCTTCATGAAGTTTGTATCTTTGTTTCCTATACTTGCAACCTTTTGTGTGACAACACAAATGTGGTTTTCAGTAGTCAAGAAGCATGATAGTATTTTCATCTGTAGTGAAGGAAATATACATAAAGGTTGTGGGATAATACAAAATACAATGAGCAATCATTGTCACAAAGATAGCATGGTTTTTTAGGAAGGAGAGAAAGACGACAACTGTGTCAAAGAAGGCTCATCCCAACATCCATGACATGAAAGCTATGTTGGGCAGTCAAGGCCATGATATGTAGATTACAGACAATAAAAGGAGGCATATCACAATCCATTCAAGTAAAGATATCAGTTAAAGGTGAATGGACAAATCCATAGCAAGGGGCAGTCTATGGGACATGATTGTCACAATCATTCACATATCTATGCATGAAAGGAGTCACCCATGCAAGATAGTAGTAGGATAAAACAATGCAAAGAGTAGAAGTGGCAAAGACAAAGGGTGGTCCTTGAAGGTGGCATGATGCCTTATAGAAGACACCTACAAAACAGAGGACATAAATTTTAGGTTAATGTAAAATAATAGAGAAGTACATCAGACCTTTAAGTAGTGAGTTTCAAGGTAAGGACAGTTTGAGATCGACAATGGATAGCTCACAAACATATATGATATAGTCCTGTGCAAGTTAGATGGTAGTGATGTAGAGAAAAAAGAAGTCTTAAAGACTTAGAAAGAACACAACACATAGTGGTGAAAGAGTAGCAAATATAACAAGGCAGTGATATCAATCAATCACCTTGAAGACAACAGAAGGACAATGAGTTGAATCATGCAAACAATCAAGAGCAGTTAGAGGCTTAAAAAGAAGGATTTTTTATGGGAAAATACAATAGTTTATCATGAGTTCAAGACCCCACATGGGTGCAATATCAGTTAGGGAAAGTTTTTAGCCTACAAACAATCAATTAGGAGAAGTTCTAAGGCCTCTTTTGTGGGGTTTTCTCTTATGCACGACCCATAGGTAATTCATCATGCAAAGTGGAGAAGATTTAAAGGAAGGAAGACAATTAGTTCAGGAATAGTTAGTTTATCATGAGTTCATGAGCTGGAGTTTCATCTTCAATGTTCTTTTAGTCAAAAAGCATGCTTCTTTTCTATAAGGCTTATTCTTTTCTTCCTTTCTGAGTTAGTTCTTTCTTATTTTTATTTTTCCTTATGCAAAAAGAAATTATTGTAACTTTTTTGAGATTAGTAGAGCAACAACTTAGATTTTTTATGTATTCTTCATAGATTGTATAAGCTAGCTCCTTTTATTAATAAAATCAACAAGTTTTCCTTCTCAATTTCTTGTGTATGAATGATATTGTAAATGATCTAAGGTGATTTTTGTGATTTCAACATTAAATCCTTGAGTTAGGTCTCATTTACGACAAATTTTATGCAAGGATATGAACAATTTATGCTAGTCATAGGTTGCATTTTAACCCTTTTAGATTTTGTGGTTGAGAAAACACACTGCTTTCCTACAACAAAACTTGAAATATAACCTTCCGTTGAAACACTTTTGTATAAGTTGGTCAAAAGCTTGTGTTGTGCATAGAATAGAGCTTTTTTTGAGAGAATTATGAGTGAGAACAATAGGTACAAGGTCCTTTATCGTTGGTGTATCACCTCCTAGTTTACGTTTAAGAATTAATTTTTTATTTTCTATCATTTTTCCAATCAAGCAAACAATTAAGTAGGAGGTTTTCAAGGGGAACCAATCCATAATCTGGATGTTCATTTCCTCATTTTAGGAAACCCACATGCCTAAGGATTTCCCCATGTTGCATAGGATTACCGAGCTTTAAATCTCACCATTCATGATGTAATCCTTCATGATAACAAGTCAATATATGAACACAATCTCTTAAGCTAAATGACTTCTTTACAAGCATGAGTAGCTGCCATATACTCTGCTTCAGTAGCAGACAAAGCAACCACATCTTGTCGCTTACTCATCCAACTATTTACACCACCAAATAAAGTAAACACATAAGCACTGGTGGATCTTCTGCTATCAACATCACCTGCCTAGTTTGAATCCACATAACCATGAATATCAAGGGAAATCTCATTTTTAGTCACATTACTATAATAATATAGGAATAATCTGAGGTACCACTTAAATATCTGAAGAATTTTTTAACCATATCCCATTGAACTCTACTAGGATTAGACATATATTTGGAAAGAACTCCCACTACTTGGGCAATGTTTGGCTAGTACAAACCATAACATATTTTAAACTTCCAATTGCATCTGGTAAGACACTCTGCTTATGTCTTCCATCTTTGACGGGGATGTAGGACAATCTGAAATAGATAACCTTGTTCCAACTGAAATAGGAACACATAATGGTCTACATTCCTACATATCAAACCTTTGTAAAATTGAATTGACATACTTACTTTGGCAAAGCCATAGCTTTTTGTTCACTCTATCTCTTTTAATTTCCATCCCAAGAATGTGTTTAGTTGCACCAAGATCTTTTATTTCAAATTTAGTAGCAAGTTGAGACTTCAGTTATGAAATCATACATTTCCCTCTACCAATAAATAACATCATCAACATATAATGCAATAAATAGGAAACAATCAACATTAGTTTAATAATAAACACAATGATATGATTTTGAATGCTCAAATTCCAAAATCAACGCATATGTATTAAATTTCTCGTACCACATCCAGGACTCTATTTTAAGCCAAGCAAACATTTCTTCAATTTGCAAACCAAATTACTTTTACTTATCACCACGTAGTGCTCTAGCTGTGTCATATAAATATCCTCCTCCAAGTCACCATGAAAAAAAATAGTTTTCACATCCATTTGCTCAACCTCTAAATCATAAGCAACAACAATAGATGTCATTTTTACAACAGGAGAAAACATCTTATCATATTCAACATGCTCAACTTGAGAGTAACCTTTTGCAACCAACGTTTCTTTGTATTTCTCAATACTTCTGTATGAACCAATTTTTTTCTTGAACACCCATTTGCAACCAACAGGTTTTCATCCTTTAGGCAATGGTACAAGATCCCATGTATCATTCTTTTTCAAAGCTATCATTTCTTCATCCATAACAATCTTTCTGGATTCTACATCATTCATACCTAATGACCCTTCTATTGATCTGGGTTCATCCATGTCAGTATTCAAAGAAAAAAATACATCTCCAATCATCAAGTGAATACCTTTTAGGTGGTTTTCTATGCCTTGTAGACCTACGAATAAGCTGAGTTGGAGGTTCTTACTCCTCTTCTAAAGATTCAGAGCTAGATGAACTCTCCTCAACTTCTTGTCTATCCATGGGCCTTGATTCAACTTTCTCAAGTGTACAGGGAAATTGAATCACATCTTATTATTTACTTTGTTATGGCTACAATGTAATAGAAGGCTTAGTTTTTCTAAAAATAACACTTCTACTATGTATTACCTTCTGTACATGATTCTGAAGCTTGTATCCTTTCACACCATAACATTATCTGATGAAGATACATTTCATAGCCTTGTTCTCCAAGATTTTTCGCTTCTCCTTTGGCACATGTCCATACGCCTCACAACAAAAAACTCTAAGATGTCTTAATGAAGGTGTGGACAATGATTTTGGATTGCCCACACTGCTTTAGCTCCTTCTAGGGTCTTTGACCTAAAAGGAGAAAGGGATGGGGTCCAAAATGCAAATGTCTACATTCAAGATTAATGTAAATGAGATGTAATATGTCTAATTATGATGTACTAATGCACTAAACTGAAAATAAAATGATTTAATGATGCAAAACCTAAGAATGCAACTTGTTTGAAAATATAGTGTGATATGGAAAAACACCTAAAAATGCAAGTAAATGATGAAATGAATGAACAAAAATGAAGAGGAGCACCTAGAATATGAAATATGATGTGGAGAGATTCTGGAATCCTGAAAAATTGACTAAAAATGTTGATTGGGACACTTATGCTAGGCTAGGCGACTTAGTCCCAACTTTGAGAAAAACTGCTTAGAAACCTATTTAGCCAAATGGGTATTCAAATCTACAAAAACGTTCAAAAGAAAGGTTCAGTGGGACTAAGTCGTCACTGTTGGCGACTTAGTCAACTTCTGAATTTTTGAAAATTTGAAAGTGGAAACAAAAGCCCTCAGTTTGCACTTTGGTTTCTTACAAGTGTTTGCTTCTGAAACTTTGATTTTTGGGCCTGAATGTGACTTTTTGTTGATATTTTGGATTTGAAAGAAAGGAGAGGTCTTCAACAAGTCTTCAACCTAGTCATCAATGATCTTCAAACCCTCAAAGTACCTAAATTTGCAAATACACAAGAAGAGAAGGAGAAATGGTGAATGTTAGGGCATGGGCATTTGCCTTGGCCAAACCCCTTTTTAGGTAATTAAACCAAATGAAGAAATAATTTAATGAAGCATGCAACAATGGAGTTAATAACTTTCCATGATGTTTGATCTTGAATTTCTGCAACAAAACATGAAGATCCTGCCCTTGAATGTCTTAGGAAGCTATCTTGATGACTTACAATGATAAAACTGTAGCTTGCTTAACTTGAGAACATGATGAATGATGGATGAATGATGGAGTTATGAATTAGGTCAAATGAGGGGGAAAACCCTATGTTTATACACAATTATGTCCTAATTCTCAAAAATACCTCATCATAGGCTGACCTTAGGTCTTAAGGAATACAAACCTAAAAGAAATTTAAATTTATTTTGACTTTTGAGCCAAATGGGACTAAGTCGCCACTTAGTCCACTTGGGAATTTTTAAGTGGATTTAAGGAATTGTGATAATTTAAATAATGTTTATTGGGTTCTTCTTCAATAAGACACTTAAGTAAGGCTTGTAAGTGTATAAAGGGGCCATTTAAAGCATAAGAAAGGTGTAAATATTGATGAAAAGCCTAGGAAAGTGTGAAAGTTTGTTACAAGACTTTATAACACTTTGAAATAGGTCTTGGTAAGGTTATTTAGGTGAATTACAATATTATGGTCTTAGAAAAGTGCAAAGATGTGTTACAACACCTTACAACACCTTTACAAGACATCAATAAATGCGTTTTATTTAATTTGCAAGGGCCCAAGACCTAATGTGGATGTGTGAAACACCTCACAACACCAAATCAAGGCCTCATTAAGTATAATTTGTCATCAATTAATCCCAAATCAAGCAAGCAAAAAGGGATACTTTTTCCGTGTCCACAAAAGGCTTCTGCCTGACCATGCCTCTATAGGTGTCTTATCAACAAGAGTTAATTATGTAGGAGACTTGTTAATCAAGTAACAAGCAGTGTCAACAATTTCAGTCCAAAACCTTTGTTCCAGATTAGTACCACTCAATATACTCCTATCCTTCTCCATCAGTGTCCTGTTCATTCTTTCTACAACTCCATTCTATTGTGGTTAATATGGAGTTGTCTTTTGTCTATGAATACCACAATCTTTACAAAATCTATAAAAATCATTAGATAAAAATTCATTGCGATTATCAATCCTCAAACACTATTTTTTCTTTCCAATATGCAACTCAACCATTGCTTTAAATTCTTTAAATCGACTGAAAACTTCAGATTTACTTTTTTATAAAATATACCCATGTCCTACTATAATCATGAATAAATGAAACATAATATGTGGATTTACCAATTGAAGGGACATCGATAGGACCAAACACATCATAATGAATAAAATCCAATACACCATAGGTTTTATGAGAACTCAAGTAAAATTGAACACTTTTTATTTTCCATAAATGCAATGCTCACATAAATCAAATTCAAGATTACAATCAAACAAACCTTCAACGAGGTTTTTATTTTTAAGTTCCTTAGACCCTTTTTTGAAATGAACAAGACAATTGAGAGGGGGTGAATAAGTTGTAGCAAATTAAACCTTTAAAACCCTCAACAATAAACATATCCACAAACATTCATTACACCCTTATTCTATTTGAATGATTAAACATGTAATGAAAATAATAGAAATTGAAATCACAACACCATACACATGAAAACACCAGATTTACGTGGAAAACCCAATGAGGGAAAAACCATAGTGAAGATTAGCTCACAATATAAGTAATAGAAAAACAAGTACAAAGGGACTCATTGCCAGAATATGACACACTACCCAAAAAGGCTCATAGCCAGGGCTTATTGCCACAAAAAGAAAAAAAAGAAGATAAAAGAAGAATGTTACACAGAGAAAACACTTATCAATGCAACAAGAACTCCACCACAATTTCTCGCACACATTTGCACTGACATGAAATATTTTAGATGCCTTCAACTCACTGCCTTTAGGAACCCTAACATGAAATTCATATTGATTTTCTCAATTTTGCATCACACACGTCACTTGCAACAATATCACTCTATCTTTCTTACTCTTAGTATCTCTCTTTGCATCAACACCATACATATTTATCAACCTCTACCTGAAAAACTTTCTCCAATATTGACCACTAGATGTTATACATTCAAATTTGAAATAGTTTGTTACCTAAACATTCCTGCGGTGGAAAGGAACAAAAGGCGACCTACATAAATCCTTAATTAGGACCCAAATAGATCCAAACACACTTCAACATGCTTCCACAAGCCTCACATGTAGTGTTAAACACAAGGTCGGCCAATACCCATGCAAAACACCATAGACATTAAGTACACGCTTCCTTAGATCAAGTCAAAAATTCTAGACAACATAATTCACTTGAAATCAATCCAGGACGATCCACGAACTACATAAGATTCATCAAACACTTCATTCAAGCTCGCATTGATCAACAAATACTTCAACTTAGGACAACTGGTAACCCTCAATTGCAAATTGATAAATGAAACTCTCACTGTACTGCATCAAAACAAGTAAAAACTTGAACACAAAAAGATAAAAACATTATAAGCAACTTCCCAAATATGCACAACCTAAAACCAAATAGTGGAGAAATTTAGAGCAAATACATTTCTCCCAAACCACAAAAAACATCACTAAACAACTGGTTCACACACTGGTGAAAATATCTCGCACTATATAACGATCCAAAAATCCAAAATTTGAATATAGAAACCTCTAACAACATTAAATAACTTAAGAATTGCACATGCATAGTATCAACACTAGAAGAATGCAAAGCACAATATCGAAGCATATTATGAACATTTGCACAACACAATTTTCTCTGTTTATTAAATTTTCTCAAAAGCATTTGGAAACCAAGTATCAAAACCATCATCTAATCTCATTACTTCATTCCAACTCATCTCCACACTCTGCAACAAAAAATAACTTCATGCAATCACAACACTTCCTCAAGGTCTCAACTATACATGCACAACCTATTTTCCTCTTTTCCACAATTTTCTTAATATCCTCAACATCTTCATCTCATAGTTGACTTCAATGATAACACCAGTTAATAGAATTCCTGTTGACATCAATGACAACACCATCATTCTTGCAACAATACCCCCCCCTTTGTCATTGATGGCAACACAAGATGCGAAAAGCCACCAAAGACCACATAATAGCTCTGAAAATTCTCTCCTTTTTTTTCATATTAGATAGCCTACACAAGATGCTTGAACTTCTGCCCCTTACAAGAGTCTCTTTCTTTCTATCAACAACTTTCGAGCTACTTTTTCACATGATTATTTCTTTGCTTTTGACATCAATGGAAAAAGATAAAATATTTTGCATTGTTCTCCTTCTTTGACATTGAACCAAAATTACCTACTATGAATACTCCGCCTTAGGAGTACACCCAACTAAATCAACAACACAATGACAACACATGGCATTACTTACTCCCCCTGAGAGGTAGCCACCAACATTAGTCCAGAAAGGGGATAGATCCATAGATCCATTGGACTGATGCACCTTTATATGCATTTAGTTCAAGAAAGGAGGGGCAATAACCACTAAATTCTCTTGAAGATACTCAAAAATATCCTTAGTAAGAGCCTTAGTAAATATATTAGCAATCTGATCCTTTGTAGGAACATACTTAAGCTTCACTTCATTCTCCATTACCTTCTCTCTCAAAAAGTGATACCTGATAGATATATGCTTTTTCCTTGAATGCATCATTGGATTATTTTAAATGTTTATTGCAATTGTATTATCACACAAGATAGACATAGGTTCCTCATATACAACTCTGATATCCTTCAATGTTTGTCTGATCCATAATACATGTGTACAACATGATGCTACTATAATATACTCAACTTTTGTAGTGGATAAAAAGATTGAATCTTGTTTCTTACTCAACCATGACACTACTATATATCCAAGAAAGAATGCACCACCACTTGTACTTTTCTATCATCAACACAACCAACCCAATCTGCATCTGTATAAGCATTTAATTTGAAATTGGTATCCTTGGGATACCACAAACCATAATCTGGTGTGCCTCTTAAATATCAGAATATTCTCTTCATTACTGCAAGATGTGTTTCTTTAGGATCTTGAAATATAGCATCAAGACATACTGCATGCATGATATCCGGTCTAGTAGTAGTTAAATATAACAGTCCATCAATCATTGATCTATACTTGCTTTGAATAGTCTTAGGCGAATCATCATATTTTATTAATTTACAACCAGTCATCATAGGAGTACATACCTGTTTGGAGTCATCTATTCAAAACTTTTTCAACATCTCTTTAACATAGATTGTGAAATGAAAATCCCTTTATCTATTTGATTGATTTGTAGCACAAGAAATAAATTCATACTCATAGACATTGACCTCTAAAATTCTTTCTACATTTCTTCAGCAAATTTCTTACATAGCCTCATTTCCACAAAAGATAATATCATCCACATATACAACTACTATCAAGATTTTATCTTCCTCAATTTTAAAGAAGATTACTATCTACAGAGCCCTTACTGAATCCTTGTTGTATCAAGTACCTATCCAATATTTCATACCAAGCTTTGGGAGCTTGATTCAAACCATATAGATCCTTCTTCAACTTACATACCATGGCCAGTTGGTCTGGAAATTGAAAACCTTCTAGTTGTTCCATGTAAACCACTTCTTCCAATTTTCCATTTAGAAAAACAGACTTCACATCCATTTGATAGACCTTAAAATCTTTGTGTTGTAAATGCCAAAATAATTTTGACAACTCCATCCTATCCATAGGAGAAAAATTCTCCTCAAAATATTTGCCTTCTATTTGTGAGTAACCCTTACACACAATTCTTTCCTTTTTTCTTACTACTCCATTCTCATCCAACTTGTTCCTGAATACCCATTTAGTTCCAATTATGGTTTTGCTTGTCATTTTGGGGACCAATTCCCAAGTCTGATTCTTCTCTATTTGCATAAGTTCTTCTTCCATTGTCTTCATCCAATGTTCATCCTTACATGCTTCACTCACTAATTTAGGTTCAACTTTAGAAAGTAAACAAAAATTTACCTCAGTTTCAGCAGCTTTGCTTCTTGTCAATACACCTTTCCTCTTATCTCCAATGATTTGATCTTTAGAATAATTCTTTTGCACATACTTGGGGGTTTTAGGGGTCTTCTTTAGAGCTTCTTCCTCTTCATTCTACACTTCTTATTCACCAACTTTTTCTTCTACTTCTTTGCAATCAGGTTCATTCGACATATATCCATCTACTATAGTGAAATTCTGCAAGTTTTTATCAACTTTAATATTTACACTTTCAGCTATCTTTCTCAACCTTTTGTTGTAACATCTGTAAGCTTTACTTCTAATAGAATATCTAAGGAAGATACCTTCATCAGACTTTGCATAAAAATTTCTTGAGTCTTCTTCTCTTTTGATGTAACATTTGCTTCCGAACACTTTAAAATACTTCACAATAGGAATCCTTACATACCATAGCTCATAAGGATTATTTGTGCTATTAGCTTTAGCTTGAACTCTGTTAACTATGTGAATAATAGTATGAATAGATTATCTCCAATAGACTTGTGATAGATTTTCCTTTTTCATCATAGTCCTTGCAACTTCTTGAATAGTTTTGTTTTTCCTTTCAACAAATCCATTCTACTTTGGAGTTCTAGGTGGAGACAAATACCTCTTTATTCCATGAACTTCACAAAACATGTTAAACTCATTGGAGGTGAATTCACCACCTCTGTCATAACTCAAGAATTTTATTTTCAAATCCATTTCATTTTCAACCATAGCCTTAAATACCTTGAATTTATCTAATGCATCTGATTTCTCTCTAAGAAAAGTAATCCATGTCATTCTAGAGTAATCATCAATCAAAAGCATAAAGTACCTATCACCTCGTAGACTTCTCACCCTTGTAGGACCACAAAGATCTATATGCACTTATTCCAACAATCTAGTAGTAAATTGTTCTTTTCCCTTAAATCTACTCAATCTTTTTTCTAAATTGACAACTCTCACAAACAACATTGATAGGTTTTGTGATCTTAGGTAAATCTCTCACAAAATCAACCGAACTAATTATTTCCAAATTATCAAAATTTATGTGACACATCCTTCAGTGCCATAACCAACTATCATTAATTTTTGACATAAAGCAATGGCCATCAACACCCTTGAGCTGATAGATGTTTCCATTTGTTCTCTTACCTGCAACAATCATAGTTTTGGACCCTTTCCGGATCTCACAAGCTTCATCCTTAAAAACAAGATTGTATCATTTGCTATACATTTTTTCAACACTCAAAAGATTGTCTTAAACCCTTAACATGGTAAACATTGTCAGTATTATGATTTCTATCGAAACTGATTGAACCTATTGCACAAATCTTAGTTCTTGAATCATCTCCAAATTTAATTAATTCTCCATCATACTTTTCAAGTTTAACAAACTTACTTTTGTCTCCGGTCATATGATTTGAGTAGCCACTATCAACAATCGAGTAATTCTTGTAAGATGGGGCTAAACCATTCCTAACCCAAATAAAGTGACAACCAACACCTCTAAGATAAATCACATATAAACAAGAGAAAACAAACAAAACATGAGTAAAATGAAAGCATCAAACCAAAATAATCCCCATGCTTACACTTGAATCACTTCCCTTGCTCTCCTATTTCTCCTTTTGCAATATTTTCCCTCAGATTTTGAAGTAGACTTGTGCAAATACCTAAAAATTGTAAGTAGAAAGTTGGAGATAAAAATGGTTGTTAAGGAAAAAATGGGAGAGGAAGGATACTTTTATAGAAAACCATTTGAATGGATGACTGAGATCGATCTTCTAGAAAGATTCCAAAATCGACAGATAAGGATTCATGAGAGGGAGGTTATGAAATGGATGGTCGAGATTGAGCTTCTAGAAAGATGCCAAGATCAATGGTCCATAATTGATGCACTAAAAAGAGGTGGGCAATGAAAGCTATGATGTCGATGACTATGATGCTTGAAGACTGACAAAAATAAAGGCCATGAAAAAGATTAATGAACAAGGCATGTTTGACCAAAAGGGAGGCATAAATAATTTATTCAAATTATTTATTCGAAAAAGGAAAATGGAGGAAATGGACAAGTGGAGGATAAATAATTTGAAGAAAATGAAAAATGAGCATTTAATTAAAATGATTATTCAACCATTTTAATTAAATGGGAGGAAAATGGAAAAAGGGACATTAAATGATTAACTTAGATTAATTATTTAATGGGGAAAATGACAAGAGATAGTTAAATAATTTTGGTAATCAATTAACTATAGAAGAATTAAAAGACCCATGATGATATAAACAATTAATGATAATTATTTAACTATAGACAAAATGTGATAAAGGAATTTAACTAAATAAATAATAATTTATTTAATTATTGAAGAAGAGGGGGAATTAGTGACACAATTAATTTATTTAATTGATCAGGATATAATAAAGATTAGAAAGTGACTTAATTATATAATTAAAAAATATTTAATTAATAGAGGAATATGATAAAAAATCAAATAATTAAAATTATTCAATTATCGGAGGATGAGGGCCAAGAAAAATGACGCTCGCAAACTCAAGACATTTTTCAGTGTTTACATTTTGCCCCTCTTTGACATAATGTAGTTCATTGCATTGTGTTAAAGAAATTCAGTCAAGAGATGCCCCAAGATGCCCAGTGAAGATGAGATAGACCTATGCCCCCTTGGAAAAATTTTGCAAATTTTTCGAGAATATTCAAAACATTTGAAAATTGTTCTTAAAAGTCAGAAAATGCTATGGTGGCGAAAGAAATGACTTTTAGGAGCCTCAGGGTAGACAAAATGCAGGTTCAAGGCTTAGGTAAAGTGCAACCAACACAAACCCTATTAAAAACTCCAATTTTTAGGAGGTATAAATAGGAAATTGGCAAATCAAAGGCTCATTTGACACATTTGGAGTTTGGAGATTAGGAGCTCTGAGTGAAGATGGAGTGCGTTCCTCAAACTAAGCATATAAAATAATGAGTATGAACATTTAGATGGCTGGAGGATGAAGGAGATCCGGTAAGTACCTACAAACCCGCTTTGTCAAGTTTTTATTTCATGCATTTTTAGGTAATGTAAAATTTTAGCAGTCAATTGCATCATTCGAGGATAGCCACAAGTGGTATCATGTTCGACGCAATTGCCTATGATTTGGCACAAGTGCTAGAAACATGCCTAAGGTAGGATAGGTATTTGAAAAATTTCAACACAATTGCTAGGGATTGACGCATCCAAAGTTTCCTTAATCACAATTGCAACGGTGCGACACAACTGACTAAGGTTATGCACAATTGATATGGATGTTGCAATCATATTAGAAATTATGCAAGTGTAGGCATAAGTCACAAGTGATTAGGGGTTGTGCACAATCAAACTCCCACAACACAACTGATAGTTTTGCAACGTAATTCATAATTATGTGATGTAATTGACTGATAACAAGATTGAGTAAGAATAGGATTGACTTGCTTTTATGACATGTGCCAAATAAGTTTGAAATAAGCTATTTAACTAACGTAGTGTCTACCATGCTGAGCACAGGTTCATCTTGATTCGATCTATACATGAGTCACGACCACCAAACACTTATTAGTTGCAAGACCAATTGACTAGTGATGTAAAGCAAAGATTATGGAACCTCGACTTGTATCATGTTCCATTTATGCCTACCATTAGGGAAAATAGGGGGATGCTGACTGCACTTGCTGAGAGGTGGCATTCAAAGACACTCATTTCATTTTCCTATAGGAGAGGATACAATTACACTAGAAGATGTCTACAAGATCCTACGAATGCCGATCTTAGGTGAGCAGGTTAGGTATGATTCAGGGCGAGTGTATCAGGCTTTGACCACCTATTATGTCTATGAGGATTTTTGAGACTTGGGGATTGACAGGTATGAGATTAGGTGGGAGACATTGGCTAAGCGATATGAGTGATTTGACTGTATATTGTGCACTCTGATAGTTGGGGTAGTTATTCTAGACTGCTGAGGACATGGATTTTTGGTTGGATGGGGTAAGATGCTAGTGGGGATGATGGCTAGTAACACTCTATATGCATGGGGCCCCTGTTTGTTAGCGATGGTTTATTTTCAGCGTCATGATATAACGTATCAGTGAGGACAATCCATGAGCTGTGGAGTCACTCTTTTGATGGTTTGGGCTTGGGAGAACATTGCGGTGTTCTGTCCACTAGTTAGTCTGCAGTTGGGGGCCAACATACCATATGTATATATATACAAAGGAGTAGTAACATAGATACATGTTAGGGATATTGGCTATTGACATCATAGATTAGATACCTTGGCTAGTTTCATATGGAGGCCTTGGAGAGATTGCGCTCAGTGGCTTGGGGAGGATCAACATCTATAGTGGTGGTCCAGTAGGAAAAATATATTATGAGGTGAACTATACAGACACAACATATCATTGATATGTACTTGCTAGATCGGATTCTAAGATAGTTCAGAGAGTAGTAGGGAGTTCCATGAGGTATAGTAGTGTTCACTCGGTCATCAAGAGAGGTGACACCATGGGGCCTAGTGATTATAGTAGGTACAATTTAGTAGGCCATATATGGATTACAGGCATTTCCGTGGGCATGGAGAGGGGGTCTAGTAGATGCAGGCACTATGACAAAGTACGATGCATGGTGGCAGTGTATAGGCCTATTCCTTTGACCAATCTAGATCAGCCAACTCCAATGGTTCGATTAGGATGAGGTCCTCGGGGTAGGAGAGGTGGAGGGAGAGGGAGAGGAGATGGAGGGAGAGAAGGGGGTGGTTAGGGTGATGATGGAAGAGATGGTGGGAGGAGGTAGTGACAAAGAATACAGAGGAGGAGTAGGTTAGTTTCTCTTATTCAGGAGGAGGGAGAGGAGGAGGAGGCTAGAGAGGAGTGTAGGCAGGAGGAGGCCATGCAAGATGCAGGGGTAGAGGGAGAGTGGCTTGAGGCAGAGCAACTCGATGTGCTAGTAGACGTAGTTGCTATGGATGCGGAGGTGACAGGGCATGATGATCATCCTGGGGAGGAGGAGATGTGTGAGGAGGAGTGGATCCTTCTCGAGAGATTCTTCATGGAGAGGAGGGATTCAAGGATGTACCTATTAGAGGTGGTACAGGGGATAGGGATCAAGAGCTGGCGAGTCTGCAGGCTAGAGTACAAGAATTAGAGTATGAGCTTCAGGCTCTACGGGTGGAGCAGGATGGTCTACAGGTAGAGAGAGACACCCTATAGTTTGAGAGGGACACAACTATTATTAGGGCACAACAAGCAGAGCATAGGAGCCTAGAATTTATTGCCACCTATAGTGAGTCCATAGTTGATATGGTCTGAGAGGTTGCCATGATTGGGTGCAGAGAGCAGTATTACATACAACTCTATGAGGAGGCAGTTCCACCAGAGCGACATACACCTAGCGCTTCAAAGGTTGTTAATAGTGGTTGGTCTCATAGTAGGCAATCTTAGAGTAGATCTAGCTAGGGTTAGAACAACAACATGGGTTCTGGGGATCATGGAAGCACTGGATAGACCCACTTTGACCCATGTATTTTGACACTTGTATTTTTGTCCGTTGAGCCTATGAGATATTTTTTGGGAGATACATTATGACATTGTACTGTGACACTTTTTGAGATATATATATATATATATGATATGATATGATATGATATGATTTTGGTGGTGGTCGATGATATGCATTGTTATATGATTATGCTTTTTATGTTTAGGGTGATGTCATGCTATGTTATGGATACTCGTGCTATGATTATGATGTTTGTTGACGTATTCTATATGATGATGTGATGATTTTGATATGCTTTATGATTATGCATTTTTGATTATGTTGTTTATGATATGTATGAATAGTGAACGTAGTATGGATGACCTAATTTGATAGATGTGATGCAATATGATGATGTGATGCATTTATGATTATGGATGATTTATGAATGTTTATGCTTTTTATGATGTGTATGGATGCATTTTATATGATGGTGTATGTGTATTATGATATGTATAAATGATGAATGCAATGGGAATAACCTAATTTGAAAACTACAATTTTATATGCAAATGTATCGATGCGATGGAATGTTTAGGTTATTAATGCAAAAAGTGATGATTGAATATGAATGCAAAATGTGATATGTGATGTGATATGCCCCATTATTATTACTATGCAAGGTTACATGAAATGTAATGGTGTAAAATGTGGTATGATATGGAATGCAATGTGTGTGATCGATTTTATGTGTATAAATAAATTAAGATTCAAATCAAAACACACCAATGCAAAATTATATTGAAAGAAACTAATTAAAAGAAAAGAAAAACTCTTAAAACAACAGCTCCTTCAATGACATCCCATTGTCCTCTACCTCTAGTATTTTGGCTCATTCCAGCTTGCTCTCAGATCGTGTGCTAGGCTCAACAAATGGTCTTCTTAGAGAATGAGATTAAAGATGAATGCATGCTATTATAAGATAGGATTAACATGCTATGAATGTTGTTAAAAGAAACTAGAATTACGAAATGACATGAATGCTAATTTTGATAATAACAATGGTAAAATTCTAAACGCCCGTTTCTAATGCGTGTGTGTGTCTAACCAATGCTTGGATTTGCAGGGGTATTTATAGAGTTTTCGAAAGATTCTAATTGGTTGATGTGATTAACGACTATGAAAATTCTTGGCAGATCAAACGGTCGAAGATGGATAAGATTGGAGAGAAAAATAAAAGAAAATAAGAAAGCATGATTTGTTTCCTTTTTTGTGGAAGAGATAAGATAAGATGATAAAAATCATTTTTTAGAGGATTTGGAAAGATTTTAAGAAGATAAATAATGAATTATAAATTCAATTATTTATTTATGAGTGACGTGGAGATTTTTTTCTTAAGATTTGAAGAATAATAAAGATTTCATAATTAAATAAAATATTTAATTATGATTTGAAAAGATATGGACATTTAATTAAATAAATATATTTAATTAAATTTTTAGGAAATGTCATATAGATTAAATTAATTAAATAATATATTCAATTAATTAGAAGAAAGATTTGAATAGGAGAAAGGAAACATTTAAATTTAATTAAATAAAAAAGATTTAATTAAATTCAAAAGGTGATAATTAATTAAAATAAATAAAAGATATTTATTTAATTAATCAAGTAGACATATGAATGTGAAATAATTAAATAAAAATGAATTTATTTAATTACAGTGGAAGAATAAAGTGAATGAACAATATAATTAAATTAATTAAATTTAATCATATGTAGAGGGCTTTTAGAGAGATTAATTAAATAATAAATATTTAATTAAATGCTAGGATTAATTAGACATGACCAATTTTATGCGTATACATTTTTTCCCTATTTGAAGTGATGTGTGAAACACATTGCTTCAAAGAAAATATTTCTGCTTTTAAAATTTGCCATGTTTGATTTTTCCCTTGGTCAGAAAATTTTAACTGATATGCCCTTGATATGAACCTGATATGTTTCTGATTTAGAAATGTGGCTGATATTGATGATGCCTCCTCGGGAGGTAAATCACTGATGAAAAAAATATTGAGTTGATGATGAGAGGGATGTAGTGATTTAGCTCTCGATAATTGATTAAAAGATGCTCCAATTTGAAAAATAAGGTCAGAGTTTAAGAAAAAGATAAAAATAAAAATAAAATGCCACAAAAATCCACCTTGGTTGACCTTTAAAAGGTAAAATGAGTAAAAAGGGCAAGTCATTTTCACCTTTTGACTTCAGTGATTTTGTGCTCTGACGCTAACTTGGCGAGATGGAGATTCCATACCACTGACATAGATTCGAGGGGCCTGCCGATACTAGAGACCAACCGCGTATGGACCACCGGTGAGTCGATTCAACCCTCTTTGTGTTGAAAAGGTGTGATTTTAATTGAATTTGGATGTGTTTTAGCATGGATTTTAGGTTTGAACATTCCATTTTAGTGCATAGAGTAGGAGTTTAAGTGTTTTCGAAGTTTCTTTTAGCGCATCTAGGGTTTAGAATAACACTTTGAGGAAATAGGTAGTTTAGCACATACAATAGGCAGAATAACGCATATAGGATGCTTGTAGGAAATTGGGAGTTTAGCGCATATAGGAAATAGAATAGCGCATATAGGGTTTCAACGCATCAGGTAGATAAAATAGTGCATACACTTATAGGTTTAGCGCATATAGGGAAGTAGTGCATAGAAGAAATAAATTAGCGCTTTGAGGACACATAATGGTGCATAGGGGGATTTAGCGCATTTGGGGGGGAATTTAGCGCATTTGAGGTTTTAACGCATAGAAGCCACAAATTAGCACATCTAGGAAATTTATGCAGAATGCACTGTTTGATGAAATGATGATATATATTGCTTCTTTGGTCAATAGATAGGTAAATTGTCTTGTCATCATGCTGATATAGATAAAAATGATAGAAAATATGATGATGAATTGATAACTATCAAGGGACCTTAATTGTCTATGCCTCCGATTTGGGTCAATAGGGGGTTGTTGACTGCACTAGCAGAGAGGTGGCACTCGGAGCATAACACCTTTCATTTTTTGACGGGTGAGATGAGCATGACCCCTAAGGACATATACAGGATTTTGGGGATTCCAGTGGTAGGTGCTCTTATGGTTTATGACCACAAGGAACTAGGTGGTACAGATGCACTCATGAGGGTGTTTGGGGATGATCAGATAGTAGGGTACTGG
The DNA here is from genome assembly GCA_007258455.2 of Sequoia sempervirens. Classification (NCBI taxonomy): domain Eukaryota; kingdom Viridiplantae; phylum Streptophyta; class Pinopsida; order Cupressales; family Cupressaceae; genus Sequoia; species Sequoia sempervirens. The sequence goes on along the minus strand of VDFB02313200.1, from coordinate 105,315 downwards.
GTGCCATGGGTAGATTTGAGGGGATATCTGACCTTACCTGCCATTTTGGGTCCATTCATTGGAGGCTTCCTTTATCTGGACCATTAGTCAAAGGGATTATCCGTTGGGTGGGGGAGGATCCTTGAGCTAATGATAGGTCAGCAGTGGAGTTATGCTTGGGGGAGCTACATGTTAGCTCATTTATATCATGACTTGCGTCAGGTAGTATACAGAAGATCCTCCAGTTTATCTTTTGGCGTTACCTTGCTCCAGATTTGGGCACGGGAGCATATTTCTATCACGGGACCACTTTGTCCTAGAGCTAGGCCACTAGGCAGGCCATACGTATATGCATATTCTAGTGCACTTGTCTAGCCCAAGTTGGGCAAGTTGGAGTACTGGCGACAAATTCTTGATGATATTGATTCAATGATATGTAGGCCATACACGGATTTTGAGGCATGGGATACTGAGCATCTGGATATGCCATTTGTATGTATGTCCTGGTATCTGATAGGTCGGACCCCGTTCATTATAGAGAGATTTTTGGCATTACGAGTGTAGAGATAGTATGACTATACACAGGGGATGCCTTAGGACGTTGTGCACTGTGGGTGGCGCAAGGATAATATTGGATGGGGGCCATGCATTTCATATTAGGTGGCGTATATAGAGTATACAATTTTATAGCTCGAGACATGGGTTTACAGGCTGGATATTACTGATGCAGGGATGTTAGATGAGTACTTTTCTTTTTTCCACACACACCCATTCCATCGTTTTACATGTTGGCACATCAGCCAGGGGGTAGGAGACAAGAGGATGTGACAGGGGGAGAGTAGGTAGTGGGTGGAGGGAATGAGGAGGATAATGGAGATGAGGAGAGTGGAGATAGGGAGAGCTCAGATGATGGTGGTGGGGATGATGATGGATATGGCAAAGGAGATGAGCAAAGGATATTAAGGAAAAGGACAGATATCTTGGGTAGTGCTCAGATCACACGGAGGCTGAGGTCTGGTACTGGATGATAAATAGTGATCAGGGTCTCCTCTACAGTATAGCAGACACATATAGATACTCTACATGCCCAGGTACAGATGCTTCAGGGGCAACAAGTGCACTTGTAGAGCCAATTGGCTCAGGCTCAGAGTTTGGCAGTGCAGTTACAAACACAACTTGCGTAGGAACAAACACAGACATAGGAACCTCCTCCTTCCTCGGACCCATAGGTGGCCTAGTTGATAGCGAAGATAAATTCCTCTAGACGGAGGGTAGTAGAGGTAAAGGATGTTTCTCAAAGACTCATGGGCACCGTTGAGAGTGCATCTTTGCGAGAGGCCATTGCAAAGGGATTCAAGATTGCCAGGGAGGTGGAGCATTATCGAATAAGATATGAGGAGTTGTGCCCTCCCGATTGAAAAGATCCTTACCCTCAGTCCCATAGTAGATCTAGAAGAATATCATGGACTACGACACATAGCAGAGGGGTCATAGGGCCTCGACAGGATCCTGACATAGGGGTAGTGGCAGGCCACCATCTTCTAGACTAGCTCCATTAGGGGGCTCGACCAGTTAGCCTTGATATGTGATGTTTACTGATGTAGTATTATTGATGTACTTCACACATATATATCATTTTATGAGCATGTACATTTTTTTTGATCATATCTCATGTATCTCTCTAGACTTTTGAGTTTCATTGGACATTGGACAGTTGTATGTATTTTTGATGAGCAATAATATGCAACAACGATGAGTTTTGATGATGTGCATTTTTGATGTGATGATGATATGGATATGCATTTGTTTGTATATGTTATGAGATGGATTTGTGATTCCTTTGATAATTTAATGCCTAACTTGTGATGCAAGATGATTCATGATATGATGGATATTTGTGATGCGTACTAATGATGTTATGCATGTGGATGACTTATGATGTGATTATGAAAATATGCCATGGGATATTTGATATGTTTATGAAAAATGATGTGAAAAAGTAATGAATGCATGGAATGTTTGTTTTTGGAGTTTTCAAATGCGATGAATAATAATGATGTGATGGAAAATAGATGTTGTGTTTATGAAATGTACCATGAATGTGTAGTATGTATATGAATTAGGAAATGATATGAAATAATGTGATATGGATCAAATTTTATGCGAAAAATGACATGATATATAAATGATATGAAAATGATAGATGATTAAAGATATGCTATGAATGTAATGTGACAGATGAGAAATAATGGGATGAAATGAACATGGTTAATAATAATGAAATGTATGATAAGATGATAAATGACACGTACTGGAATGTAATGAAATGAGATGAAATGGATGAAATGACAATGAAAATGAGATGTATGATAAGTGAAATGAAATAGATTATGAAATGATGACACAAAGATAAAATATGAAAATGAAATGATAATGAAGATGATAAATGGTATGCAACTGTGTAGAATGAAAATGAAATGGATATAAAGATGATAAGTAAGATGTTAATGATATGAAGACGGTAAATAATATGAAAATGAAAGTGATATGAAATATCTAATGGATAAATGAATGATATGAAATGATAAAGGATCTAAATGATATGCAATAAAATGATATATAAAACGAAGATGATATAAAATGAGAATGATCAATGGTATGCAATGAAATTATATGATATATAAAAAATGATAAATGACATGATAATGCATAATGATGGATAAATAAATGATAAAGGATCGAAATGATATGAGAATGGATTATAAAATATATGATATGTATAGGACCTAGATGAAATGATGATAAAGATGAAAGATGATAATGAATTTTTTTTTCGAATGTCCTCCACAAATAGTCCAAAGAGACATGACAACCGTTGATGTTTTTGTTTAGCCTTTCAAAACTTTGATGCAAACCCAATATGCAGATATGTACAATGATCTAAATAAAATGCAACTAAATGAAACCAACCATTTGTTGAGCCCTTTGTTAGCTTTCTTGAATCATCATAGAGTGTTTAAAATGTTGGAAGTATGTACAAGCATTAGAGGGGAATTAGCAACAATGATGACCTGAGTACAACTTTCATGATTTTTGATATAGCAAGTGAACACAAGCATCAAGGTATAATTGAACCGAGATGAATTGAGCATTTCTTGCATAAACATACAAAGATTAACCACTTTCTGATGCAAATTTGAAACTGTCATCAATGATACCCTTTGAAAATCATGTCTCGCAACATATTTGCACCAAAGCGATAGTTAACCTCAAGACAATAGACAAAGAAAAATCATCCTCTTTCCTCACCACTCTAGTTCAATACATCATTGAGTGTGCTCCAAAGGGATGATATCAAAAATAAAACAACCATTGTTCAAAATATAACACTGCTATTCCAAACATTATTCATATTTTAGATCATCCAGATATGTGTTATGATATGGTACATGTTAAAAATTGTGATATGGATCAATGATTGGATAGCTGTTCATAGGATTTGATTGTTTATTCATTTGATTAGATTTTATGTCCTTGTCTAGCTGTTTTGGTAGAACTTGAAAGTTGGTTGCCCCCAATATTGTCAACGTTTTCCCCCTGTATTGACGCAACTTGCTAAAATGAATATGTACAATGATCAAGCCATGGTAAGACGTTATCGCTCTAGGAAAATGATAACCGTATGATGCTGATATGGCCCTAAGATGATGGTGAAAAGATACATGAAATGAAGAATGAGAAGCTAAGTGCAGAACATGAACTAATAGATGGAGAGCTACAACTAGCATATGTTTGCCAGAATTTCACTATCTTTCTTTATTGCATTTTTTTGTATTTTTCTTGTCAATAGGCTGCCTGTTACCAGGTTTTCACCCTATGATGAATTTTTTAAAGGAATTTTTCTAATTTTTATTATTTTTAGGACATTTTCTGCTATTTTTGGAGGATTTTTTTCAAGACTTATTTTGATTTTTAAAGATTTTTTTTTAAGACTTTTTTTTGATTTTTATTATTTTTTTAGGACATTTATGCATGATAACCGATTTAGACATAATACTTCTTCAGGTGCATGCTATTGATGGGTTCATCAAACAGGTCCCCTTTTGGCGTTGAGAGTTTGTAGGCTCCTGAACCGTATACTGCAATGACCATGTAAGGATCCAACCAATTTGGTTCAAACTTGCCTTTCTTCTCTCTGTCTTGCTGATTTTGTGGATTTTCTTTTAAAACAAGATCACCAACCTGAAAGGTATGTGGCTTGACTCCGTGGTTATAGCTACGAGACATCATCTGTTGATATGCTTTCAAATGATCAGTTGCTTGTCTCTTTTCATCGAGGAGTTTCAGCTCTTGCAGTTGGGAAACTTTGTATTCATCATCTATTGTGAAACCCTTCAATGATACCCTAAGTGATGGAATATCAACCTCTAGAGGTAATATGGCTTCTTCTCCATAGACAAGAGCATACGGTGTTGCTCCTTTTGACATTCTAATGCTAGTTTTGTAGGACCATAATGCGGGATTGAGTTGAACATGCCAATCTTTCCCTGTATTATTCACAGTCTTCTTCAAAATTTTCAATATAGTATTATTTGAGGCCTCTGCTTAGCCATTCCCTTGTGGATAGTAAGGTGTTGAATATCTATGTTGAATATGGAATCTCTCACAAAGTTCATCAACATCTTGATTCTTGAAAGGTCGTCCATTATATGTGATGATGTAGTTGGGAATGCCATATCGAAAAAATGATATAGTTGAGTATGAATGATGAGATTTTTTTTCTGGTAACCTTAGTGAGAGCTACTACCTCAATCCACTTGGTAAAATACTCTGTTGTTGTGATGAACATGTGTCGGTTCGATGATGAAGGATGAATATTGCCAACTAGATCTAACCCCCATTAAGAGAATGACCAGGTTGATGTGAACGGTTGTAGTTCCTGTGCAAGAGCATGAATGAGATTCCCATGAATCTGGAATTTAGAGCACTTCTTCACGAAAGTGAATGATTCCCTCTCCATAGTCAGCCAGTAGTAACCCATTCTAATCAATTTCTTGGATAAGGTTAGTCCACTTGAATGAGTACCAAAAATTCCACCATGAACTTCTTGTAAAGCCTTGTCAGATTCATCATGTTTGAGACATCGAAGTAAAGTAGCATCAAGACCATGATGATAAAGGGTGTTAGAAAGAAGAGTATAGTGAGAGGATTGGCGGATAAAGTTGCACTTTTGTTTATGGGATAAGTTAGGTGGCAAGATGTCATCTTTTAGGTAGGCATAAATCTTTCCATACCAAGGTGGATTGGATCCAACTAAGTGGAAAATGATCTGGATTTCAGGTGTGTCATAAGAAGGCGTAAATGATTGTTCCACCAAAAATTCATAGTGAGCCTAATTTTCTGGGAGTTGCAACAATGATGCGATCATGGCCATGGCATCAACTGATTTTTTAATCAAGTCTTGGAATCTGTATGAACTCGATATCCATGAAGTACTTCTTGAAATCATCAACCATCTTCTTATATGGTAGAAGTTTGTCATCTTTAGTCTAATAATCATCATTGATCTGATTAATGACTAACTGTGAGTCACTATAGACTTGTAGTGCTGTGATCCTCCATTCTAATGCGATCTTGAGTCCAATGATTAAAGTTTCATACTCGGCTATGTTGTTAGTGCAAGGAAACATTAGCCTATATGACCGAGGAATGGTATGTCCTTGAGGGGTGACAAAGAGTAGGCCTACCCCCAATCCATGTTGAGTGAAAGAACCATCAAAATATAATGACCATGGTTGTTTGGATTTTGCAGTGAAGACATCAACATTTGAAAATTCAATGTGCATGGGATGCTCTACTTGTAGTGCTGCTTCATCTAGTTGATCAACGATAACTTGTCCTTTGATTTCTTTGTGATCAACATAATGGATGTCAAAATCACTCAGGATCATAACCCATTTTGCTAACCTTCTTGTTAATGTAGCCTTGCTGAGCAGATACTTGAGTGGATCAATCTTTGCAACAAGATTGATTGTATGAGTTAGCATGTAGTGCCAAAATTTCTGTGAGGCAAAGAATACTGCTATACAAGCCTTCTCGATGAAAGTGTAGTTGAGTTCATGAATTTTTAGTGTTCAAATGATGTAATAAATTGCACGTTCCTTTCCTGTAGAGTCCTCATGTGCTAATAATGCCCCCAAAGATGTCTCTATTGTGACAATATATAAAGTTAGAGGTTTGTCCAGATTTGGTGGTACTAGAACTAGTGGGTTCATTAGATACTGCTTGATCTATCTAAAGACCATTTCACACTTGTCATCCCATTTGAAAGGAACATTCTTATGCAATAGGTGTGTGAAAGGTAGAATCTTATCTTCCAATTGTGCAATGAACCTTTAGATAGATTGAATTCGTCCTTGTAATGACTTGAACTGAATGATATTCCTTGGTGGAGGCATTTCACTAATTTCTTGTACCTTGGTAGGATCTACTTCAATTCCCTTTTCTGACAGTATGTATCCCAAGAGATTTCTAGATATGACCCCAAAAACACATTTCTTGAGGTTAAGGCAAGCCTTGAAATTTTCCAACCTTGCAAAATTTTGGATAATACTTCAAGATGTCCTTCTCTTGTGTATGACTTTGCCAATATATCATCTACATAATATTCCATGAATGTGTGCATCATGTCAGGATTTTTTTTAGTCACGACTCTTTGATATGTAGCCCCAATGTTCTTTAGAATGAAAGGCATGACATTCCAACAATAAGTCCCCCATGGACATGTGAAAGCTGTTTTATCCTGGTCTTTAGGTGCAATCTTGATTTGGTTGTAACCAGAAAAACCATCCATTAGTGAATACATGGCATGAACAACTGTTAGATCAACTATAGTATCGATGTTTGGAAGTGGGAAGTCATCCTTAGGACATGCTTTATTAAGATCTCTGAAATCTGTGCACACTTTGATACTTCTTTCTGGCTTGGATATAAGAACAATGTTGGAGATCCATTCTGCATAGTCGATTGATCTTATAAATACCACATCAAGGAGTTTTCTGAGCTCTTCTTTAACCAATAGTGCAACATGAGGATGCATCTTTCTGAGTTTTTGTTTCACAGGTTTAACTCTTGGTTTGATGGACAAATAATGCATTACGAGATTGGGATCAATACCTGGCATGTCTGCATAAGACCAGACAAAGTTGACTTTATTTTCTCTAAGAAATTTCATGAACTCAGGTACTTTATCTGTCATTGACCCAACTAACTGTAGAATCCTTGTTTTTTTTGTATTTTGAAGATTAAACTCTTTTGTAGGCTCAATCAAGATAGGCGATTGCTCATGATAGTGCTCCAGTAGAGATTCAAGCTTCGTATCATCTAGTTCCTTAAAAAGGTTTTCACCACCTAATATTCTCTTTATTTTATCTTTTGTTTGATCTAACACAGCCAAATTATGGTTTTCATCGTTAGATCTTTCTTTTTGATTCTTACTTTTGTAGCTAGGAGACTTGACACTTTCCTGATTAAAGACTTTATGCCAAAAATTGCTAATGGAACAATCATTCGTGTCATCTGCAGAAAGGAAGTTCACAATAGATTCATCACTTGGAAACATAGGTATATTGATAGGTTCAAATAAATCCCAATCAATGAGATCAGGATGTATTAAAGGTAACAGGTCATTGGGCTATGTGAAATCGGCTATGGTTATGGTCATAACAGAGTTGTTTGTAGGATCCGAGGTATGATGTAGATGAATGATGGTATTGTTCCCACAATAGTCTTGTTCGTTTAAATCCAACTCAGTATCACTAGAATCATAGTTTCCTTATAGTTCAGATCCTTGTAGTTGGGACCCTAACTCTTCACCTTCAATTATAGTTGGGGTATACTTGTGTTCACATCAACCTTTTTGTCCCTCCAAAACTCATAATTGTAGATGGTGTCCCATTCATATTCCCTAGAGTTTGTGTCAGAGTTATTATCCATGAAATTTTGAATTGCTATCAAACATGCTTCTCTTGTATCAGAACCTTCTTGTAATGTGAGTACAATATCATGCAATTTCTTGGGTGTTATTTCTTTTAAGTTAGTATCATAGCCTAGTCCTGTTTTATCTTTTGCAGCAAGTCCTGGAAGGTGAATAGGCTCAACTACTCCTTTTCTCTTTCCGATAGGCTCAACTACTCATAGCCCATCTTTTGCATGATTGAATACCCTTTACCATATTGGTCAGTTGGTATTTTGACATTGAGAACTATTTCATCTTCATCTTTATAGAGCCAATTTATAACTTCTCTATCCTTAGGATCCTCTATGGGGAATTTTTCTTTGATAAATCGTCCATTAAAAATTGTACTTGGCTCTGTTGGTGGTTGCGTTGAGGTTGATGCTACAGATATCTGCTATTGTGTGATAGAAGGTTGCCCATGTGACCGAGGCATTATAGGAAGATTAACAAGACAGAGAGTACTCCCCAACTCCATTGTCCTTGAACCATAGTTTCTTATCAAAGCTTTTGGTTAACTGACTGATTTGTGTATCAACTTTGGAAGAAGTACTAGCAGGAGCTTCTCGATTGTTGGGAACCAAAGTGTCCTGACTAGTTTTGATGTTGGCACAAGTTTGACTATTCAAATTATCAGTTGGTATTGTGATCTCTTGTTCATCATAAGGAAACTTAAGACATTGATGATACGTGGATGGGATAGCTTGCATTTTGTGGATCCGAGGATAACCCAACAAGATGTTGTATGCAAGATCATGGTCTAACACTTGACAAAAAGTATTGTTGATAACAAGTCCCACTTTGATTGACAACATGATTAAACCCTTGGATGCTCTTTCATCATCATCGTAGGCTTTAATAGTAATATTTCTTCTGGGATCAATGGGGTCCTTAGAAAATCCTAAAGCCTGCACTAACTTCATGGTACATATATTCAAACTAGCCCCTCCATCTATTAGGACGCGTCTGACACGAAACTTGTGGATCATGATTTCTAAGTATAGTGATGAATTATGAGGATGAGTTATAGAAACATCATATTTTTTGGAGAATGACAAGCATGTGGGTGAGGAAAATTGTCCCACCATGGCTTGAAATCGATCCACATCTAGATCAATGGATACAGTTGTTTCAACGAGGGCCTTTTCTAGAATCTCCTTGTGTGCTGGGGAAATTTTTAGGAGTTCTAAGATAGAAATCTAAGTAGGAGTTTTTCAAAGTTGATTGACTAAGTCATATTGATGTTGAGGTGAGGGTATAGTGGATTTTGTAGAATCACCTTTTAAGAAAAATTTAGCTTGTGCCCTTGTTGTTGCATTGACTTGTCTATATTCCATTTTTTCCTTAACTTTTATAACATTGACCTGCTCATCATCAGTGTAGATATGGTTGATTATATTATTGTTGATATGATTCACACTTTTTCCAGAAGACTCACCCTTTTGATAGTTGGGAAAAGGATTGCGAAATGCTTGGCGGTCTTCGTTTGATTTTTGGTGTCCTTCTATTGTGATGGTTCCATTTTCGATTAAGTCTTGAATGACATTCTTCAAGGCTTGACAATTATTCATACAATGGCCCTTGCATCGATGATAGTCACAATAGTATGCATCATTCCATGATGGAAACTTCACACTAGGTTCAAAGATACGTTGAGGTGGCAAAGTAAGAGAATTTTTAGCCATTAACTCTTTGAATGCAGATTCTAAAGATTGACCCAGTGGAGTAAAAGTTCTTCTATTAGAGAAGAATGAAGATCGTTGTGGATTTGTGTTCGGGGCATTGTTATTGTTTCCATGGTAACCTTGATTGTTGGAATTCCCTTGATTGGGTGTAAAAGTTTGATTCATGTTATTCCTCAAAGGAGGAGGATTGTTTCCTTGATTTGTGACTGAGTTGATGTTGTTATAGTTATTGTTGTGAGGAGCACTTGGAGTACTAAGAAGAAATGGTTTAGTCAAGACATGATTTTCATCTACAACACCATCATTTACCACATTTTTGTTGTGAGGCCAAAACCTATATTTTTCATTGTTGTTGTGGTGATTTGAAGAGCTAGGATTGTCCTTATCAAGTTTTATTATCCCTCTCCAGATTAAGGAACCTTCAATGGTGATGGAATTTTCAATCAATTTTTGAAAAGAGGGAGGACAATGAAGATTAAGATGATAACTCATCTCTTGATCTAAGCTGTTTATGAAAGTGATCTTTTCCTTTTTAGGAATGTGACGTGTGTATCTAGCAAACAATATTCTCCATCTATGAAGAAATGTAATGAATGGTTCACCAGGTTTTTGTTTAGCCTTGCAGAGATCAATCATGGTTATTTAATGTTGTATGTTGTAGGGATATTGTGATATGAACTAGTTAATCAATTCCTCAAATGTCTTGACAGGCGGTGTGATTTTTGATAGCCATTCCATAGATTGGCCTCCAAGACTCCTAGGAAACAAATGCATCAAGTATGTATCCTCAAGGGAAAACTCTAAAGTCATATTTTGGAAATCTCAAATATGATCGATTGGATCCAATTTCCCATTATAACGATCAAACTTTGGAACTTCACAATGTTTGGGAAATGGGATCATGTTGAGACATCGGTCAAAAGGATAAGGACAAATTTCGTCAAGAGAATTTCTTCATTGTGGTTCCCCTTTGCATGTCTTTAATTTTTCCTTGGAGTGCTTTAATTTGTTGAGATAAGGCACTAAGACCAAACAAGGGTGTTTCATCAAGACTTCTCTTTAAGTTCTCAGTATCAAAATCATGAGGCAATTTAGCTCCTTTCAGCCAAATACAAGGAATATTTCTCTTTGTTGTGCTCTAAAATATTTTCTAAAGCTTTGTGAAATTTGGGATCTTGATCAGCTTCTCTAAGGTGATGTTCTTCATCTCGTTCATCATCACTATCTACAGGAGTTCTACTCATGTCTTCTGTTGAAAGGGAGATTATTTTTTTCTCTTTCACCCATGTTGTCGTTAAAAAGGGGATTACGACTCACACTATAAAAGGGATTGCTACTCTCACCTTCTTCTTGAGTTTTTTGAGTATGATCTTCTTGTTGAATGTCCTCTTTCAGCTTATTGTATCGATATCTTGTAAAAATAGGCATATGATTTCAAAATGTTCTTCTAGACTTAGATCACTGTTTGATAAGTGCAAAAATGATGATGTCTTGATCCGATAAGATGAAAATATTATGATATGATCAAAGATGCTCCTAATTCTTGATTGTGGCTTCCAATGATGAAGGATGTCAGAATCCTATTGGGGAAGTTGAATCAACAATCAGAATTTTTTTTGAAAGGTACACTTTTAAGATTTGATCCTTGTTTTTGAAGAATGATAAGTATATCAAATAGCCTAATTAAACTCATTGAAGGATTTTACTGGGATGTGTTGGATATTCAATAGAAGGTTGTGGTAGGTAATCTAATTTGAGAGGTTGATTATGATTGTGTCCTGATAGAGCTCTTCTCTGGAAATAGGCTTGTGAATATAAAGGTTCTATAGTGTACTCGTCAGTAAATCCCCTAGCAAAATCTTGGTACCTATGGAGAAACTCACGGTAATGGAGCAAAAAGTTTCAAATTTTATACAAAAACTTCCTTCATTGCAAGGTTTTCTTGTAACCTAAATGTTTGTTAGGTTTCTTGATCCTATTGGCAACCAATTTCTTAAAAAAATTGGTTGATTTCCACTCTCTAAGCATGGGGGAAATGTCAAGATGCTTCTAGACTGAAGATGTTACAAACTCAGATCCATCAAAAGTAAAATTTTTGGAAAGTGACAGATGCGTTACAGAAATAGACATATGCGCTAGAGAAACAGTCAAATGCACTACAACAGACCTTAGATGTGTTACAACAAATTTTTTTGACAGTGATCAAAAACTATTTATAGATTATTCAACCTATGCGCTAAAACACTCAATGCATGAAAACATACTCTAAATGCATTGAACTAACCAGTGGATGTGCTAGAATAGACCTCATATGCACTAAGATATACCCTAGATGCGCTAAAACAGTTTTCCAAGGCAGTTTTTTGAACAATTTTGAGTAGTTTCAGCTGAAATTTTGCATGTTCATTTTGGATGATATTTTATCTGAATTAAGGTGATTGAAAACACAACAAACACTCTAAAAATAGTTGTTTTTAAGCCCTATACTAAACGTCAAGTGTATGTTCAAAAAAATGTTTTCAAAAAGTGTTTTCACAGGTTTTACACATAAAAGACAATTCAAGCAGACTCACTCTTACTGCTCAAGTAGGTCATCATAATAATCAACAACCCACATCTTAGAATTGCATCAACTCAAACAGCCGTGTCACCCCTGAAGGGGCGCCCATGTTTTTGTCTTTTCTAGGTGTGTACTCAGAGTGACATAAGTGGATACCGGATCCCCTAAGCAAACGGTCCTTAGTAGTTATATGGTGAGTGTCCTCGGGGCAGATTGTTCCCTCCCCTTGCATTGTGATTATTAGGATGTTTGGAAATTGACACAGTTGGCTACTAAACTAGGTTCTTAGTAAGGGTTTTTGTTCAGTGTGGAAAATGATAAACTCCCTTAGGAGATCTCCCAACCTTTAGAACAAAGGCTTTGGGGATGGTTATCTTGAACACTACCGTCAAATTGCGAACTTTCCCCCAATTCACTTTTGATTGTAGTGTGTTGGAAAACTTGGCTTTAGTTGTTCCCACTTAGGTCATTCCTATTGGGTGAGTACTTTTTCCCATAAGAGCAAGCCCTCTAAAGGATTTAAGAAAGCATGTAAAATTGCATGAATTAAAAAGGAAGTTCTGGTATTTTGATCACCCAATTAAGGGGAGATCATTTACCTATTGCCACAAACAAAGCAAACAGTGTTCTTTTTAGAGTCTAAATCACAATGATTTAATCTATGTGAAGATATTGCTTCACAACAAGCATGGGATTTATTTTAACTACAAAATCAATGTGTGGTGAGTACCCTAAGATTGCTTCTTTTTAAATTCCATGTCTATCCTAGGATTGGTTTATTTTAAATTGTTGTGTCTATTGTAGGGTTGCTTCTTTTTAACCAAAAAAAAGCTTTGTCTGCAGAAGGCGTCAAACTCAAAACTTTATTTAGTTACAATTTGCATGCGCTAAAAGATCATACATATGCGCTACAACAAACAGTCAATGTGCTAAAACAAACCTCATAAGCATTGCATAAAACCTTAAATGGACTAAAAGAAATCCTAAATGTGCTAATCTAAGAATGCAAAATTTTTTAAACAAACTTTTGATGGAGTGAGCTAAATGCATGCACCATTCTGTTCCCTAGATGCACCATTCCATTCCCTAGATGTGCTGAAACAGTTCTTGGATGTGCCAAAAAACCTGCAAAAGACTGAAAAAAGCCTTGGATGCACTAAAGAAACTCATGGATGTGCTAAAACACAATTTTTTCCGAAAATCCGAACTCTAGAATGTGAAATCCTGTCAAAAAAACTTGCAAGTAGATGTCAAAAATGGGGCAAAGGCCCCACGGTGGGCGCCATAAAATGTGTGATCGATTTTATGTGTATAAATAAATGTAGATTCAAATCAAAACACACCAATGCAACATTATATTGAAAGGAACTAATTAAAAGACAAACAAACTCTTAAAACAACTCTTTCAATGACGTCCCGTTGTCCTCTATCTCTAGTATTTTTGTCGATTCCAGCTTGCTCTTAGATCGTGTGCTAGGCTCAACAAATGGTCTTCCTAGAGAACTAGATTAAAGATGAATGCATGCTATTATAAGATAGGATTAACATGCTATGAATGCTGTTAAAAGAAACTGGAATTATGAAATGACATGAATGCTAAAACTGATAATAACAATGCTAAAATGCTAATCACCTGTTTCTAATGCGTGTGTGTGTCTAACCAATGAGTGGATTCACAAGGGTATTTATAGAGTTTTCAAAAGCTTCTGATTGGATGATACGATCAACGAATGTGAAAATTCCTGGTAGATCAAACAGTAGAAGATGGATAAGACTGGAGAGAAAAATAGAAGAAAATTAGAAAGTAGGATTTGTTTCCTTTTTCATGGAAGAGATAAGATGATAAAAATAATCTTTTTAGAGGATTTTGGAAAGATTTTAAGAAGATAAATAATGAATTATAAATTCAATTATTTATTTATGAGTGACATGGAGATTTTTTTATTAATTAAATAATCATTTAATTAAGATTTGAAGAATAATAAAAGATTTTATAATTAAATAAAATATTTAATTATGATTTGAAAAGATATGAGGGACATTTAATTAAATAAAGATATTTAATTAAATTTTTAGGAAATGTCATATGTATAGATGAAATTAATTAAATAAAATATTCAATTAATTAGAAGAAAGATTTGAATAGGAGAAAGGAAATATTTAAATTTAATTAAATAAAAGAGAATTAAATTCAAAAGGTGATAATTAATTAAAATAAATAAAGGGCATTTATTTAATTAATCAAGTAGACAGATGAATGTGAAATAATTAAATAAAGTGAATTTATTTAATTACGGTGGAAGAATAAAGTGAATGAACAATATAATTAAATTAATTAAATTTAATCATATGTAGAGGACTTTTAGAGATTTTTTTTTATTCAAGGGGTAAACGCTTTTGACTGGAGCTATGAACCGGATACAACAATACCACCCCAACGGGGTTTGAACCTTGGTGGCAAGAACAACAATGCCACCTATAAACCATCACACCATGCCAATATCGGCAACTTTTAGAGAGATTAATTAAATAATAAATATTTAATTAAATTCCAGGATTAATTAGGCATGACCAATTTTGTGCATATACACAATGCTATGTGATATGGGATGTAATGCTATGATGAAATGTCTAATGCAATACAATACTAATGTGATGATAATATGATGATAAGATATGAATTCTATGTGGACGCACTTTGTGTTTTCTTATGCAAATATATGTGATTTAGTATGATAATGATATGATGATGATGCTTTCTATGATGCTATCTAACATGATTATATATGCAAGATGTTTTTGTGTGTCACAAGACCCTGTCAAGATGTAGACGTTTGAAAGAAATTTTAGCATGGAAGAGATGGATGTTAGCGTGAAAAAGGAAAGGAAGATGGAGATGGAAAGTCACATGGGAAAATGATGAGGGAACCAACTTTCATGCTTTTATATTTATCATCATCGGGCGTCAAAAATGTCACAAATGGAACAAAAACACCATGGTATGACATAGACCAAGGTGTGCAAGGTGACTATTTGGGAGAGAAAATGCATAAAGACAATGTAGTTCAACCACTCTTAACAAAAACTGACTTAGACTCAAACTCTATTTTTTGAGGGTTTTTGAAGTTTTCTGATTTTTTTGGGATTTTGATGTTTTATGATTATTTTTTTGGATTTTGATGTTTTCTATTTTTTTTTGGATTTGGATGTTTTAAAAGGCTAATACCATGTGTTATTTCCCAAGAAGATGTGAGTCAAGGTATTGCCCCTAGTTAGGTCTAGGATCACTGTATTATGTGTGAGGGGTAGCGACGAAAGTGAAGGATGCTAAATGTTGGTGGTTCTTAAGCCATGGAAAGGGTGATGAAGCTTTATTATGAACAAGCAACATGTGCGAATGGATGAGTGAAAATGATGAAAGACCAGATGGAGTGACAGTAGATGAAGGAGCAAAGACTGACTACACATGGTGCCTATTTGCTAGGTTTTCACCATGGTACTTATCCAAAATGCCACCGAAGTGGTTTTCACTTTTGGATGAATTATTTTTATTTACTATTTCATTTTTTAAAATATTTTTGTTGTCACCAAGACGCCTATTTTCCAGTTTTCGATTAGGGTGACCATTTTTTTGATTTTTTTTTGTTTTTGACTTCTTAAGGGGATACTCTAAGAATTAAGTATAGTATTTGTGAAGATACATGCTATTGATAGGCTCAGAAAATGGTTCTCCTTTAGAAGTAGAAAGTTGATAAGCAATGGATCCATATGATTTTGTGATGGCATAAGGTCCCAACCAATTAGTTTCAAACTTTCTAGGCTTCTCTCATTTTGATTGATTCTTCAGATTTTCTTTCAGTACCAAGTCACCAATGTTAAAGCTTCTAGGTTATAATTTCTTATTGAAATTGTGTTGAAGGAAATTTTGATATGATTGAAAATGTGTCAAAGCAATATGTCTCTTTTCATCCAATAATTCTAGCTCATGTAGACAGGATAAATGATATTCTTCTTGATCAATCAAGGCTTGCATAGAGACTTGTAGGGATGGTAACTCGACCTCTATAGGAAGTATTACTTCAGACCCAAATACAAGGGATTATGGTGTGGCTTTTGTAGGGGTGTGAATGTTGGTTTGATAGGCCCATAGAGAAATATTAAGTTGTAGGTTCCAGTCATGACCAACGTCATTGACTGTCTTCTTTAAGATTTTTCAAGATAGTCTTATTAGATTCCTCAGCTTAGCCATTACCTTGGGTGTAATATGGAGTAGCAAAATGATTTTGGATATGAAGTTTTTCACAAATCTCACTAGACATCTTGGTTTTTGAAAGGGCAACCATTGTTGGTAACGATGGACTGTGGGATACCATAGTGACACATGATGTAACTCAAGATGAACTTGGCTATCTGCTTTCCAGTAATGTAGGTTAGTGGGATGACTTTGATCCATTTTGTAAAGTACTTAGTGGCAAAAAGGATAAACTTATGTCCATTAGAAGAGGTGGGATGGATTTTTCCTATGTGATCGAGTCCCCATTGAGAAAATGGCCAAGGTGAAGTGGTTGTAGTTCCTGAGCTAGTGCATGTATAAGATCTCCATGAATCTAACATTGATGATATTTCTTCATAAAGTGATAGGCATCATGTTACATTGTAGGCCAATAATATCCCATTCTCATGAGATTTTTAGCTAAGGTTGGACCAGAAAAATGAGTTCCACATATACCATGATGTACCTCTTGTAAGGATGTTTGTGCTTCATATGAGTCGAGACATCGAAGGAGGGTACGATCTACACTACGATAGTAAAGGGTATCTCTGATGATGGCATATTTTAATTCTTGTTGGATAAATGTTTTGCATTGGTTAAGGGACAAGTTAGAAGGGATAATTTGGTCATGCAAGTAACTATACATGTTTTTGTACCAAGGGGATTCAAGAACAAGAAGTTCACACACAAGTTCGGTTTTGGGGACATTGAACACATGGATCAATAGTTGTTCCGCCAAGAACTCATATTGTGATGCATTGTTGGGAATGTCTAAGAGAGATCCAATTGTAGGCATTGCATTAGCTGATTTGTTCTGGATTCTCAGTATCTATTCAAATGTAATGTTGTCAAAGTATAGCCTGAAACTATCTACCATGTGCTTGTAGGGCATCAATTTCTCATCTTTGGTGCCATAATCATCATTGACTTGCTTAATTACTAACTAGGAATCACCATAGACTTGAAGATCCTTGATTTTCCATTTTATTGCCATTTGTAGTCCTATCAATAATGCTTCATACTCAACCATGTTGTTTGTGCATGAAAATACTATTCAAAGTGACTTAGGAATAGAATCTCCTTGAGGTGTGATGAACAAAATTCTGGCTCATGAACCATGACTTAAGTAAGATCCATCAAAATATAGTTTCCATGATGTCGGTGTTTCTATTACAAAGATTGATTCATTTGGGAAATTAGATATCAAGGGATGATCTTCTTTTACTGGTGTGTCTGCATGTTGGTAAGCTATCACTTATCCCTTTATTGCTTTTTGGTCTATGCATTTAATTCCATACTCACTTAGGATCATAACCCACTTAGCTAGTCTTCCTGTCAGAGCTGCTTTACTGAGAAGGTATTTAAGAGGATCAATGTTGGCAACTAGTTTTGTTTTGCGATTTAGCATGTAGTGTCTCAATTTCTGCGTTACAAATACCACTGATAGACATGCTCATTCAATACTAGGACTATAGCTCAACTCATATCCAACTATAGTCCAACTAATAATGTCCCTAGTGCTGATGTAGTTGCTATCACATATAGTATCAAATTTATTGGACAATTGATTAGAGGCATAAGAACCGATGGAGTTAATAGGTAATGCTTGATTTGATCAAAAGCTTCTTGGAATTTCTCTATCTAATTGAAGGGAATTCCTTTTTGTAAAAAGTGTTGAAATGGATGGATCTTGTTTGATAGTTGAGCAATGAACATATGGATTGATTTTAGTCTTCCTTGTAATGTTGTCAATTGGATGATGTTGATTGGTGGTGGAATTTATAAGATGGATTTGACTTTGGCAAGATCAACTTCTATTCATTTGTGAGAGACAATATATTGAGTTTTTTCTGATTGGACCCTGAAAACACATTTCTTTGGATTAAGCATAAGTTGATACTTTTATAGTCATGTGAAAATATTGTCTAATACTATAAAGTGACCACTTTGTTCTAGCAACTTAGAGAGAAGATCATCAACATAGTCTTCCTTAAGTACATACATATAATCATGAAAAATAGTTGTCATGGCTCTCTAATAGGTAGCTCCGCTATTTTTAAGTCCAAATGGCATGAAATTCAAACAAAAAGGTTCCCCAAGAGCATGTGAAAGCTTTCTTTGGTTGATCTTCAGTGGAAATTCTAATCTGATTATAACTGGAGAAATTTTCCATAAGTGATAACATTTCATACCCAATCGTAAGGTCCACTATGATGTCAATGTTTGGTAAAGAAAAATCATATTTGGGAAAACCTTTTTTGAGGTATTTGAAATATTTACATACTTTGATTTGACCATTTGGTTTGGTGATAGGAACAAGGTTTGATATCCAATATGCGTAATCAATTGAGTGAGTGAATCCAACATCCAGTAGTTTCTTCAGTTCCGCCTTGACAAGGAGTGCAATCTGGGGGTGCATTTTCCTTAACTTTTGTTTATATGGATTAGCATTAGGTAGTAGTGGAAAGTGATGTAGAAC
Organism: Sequoia sempervirens; assembly: GCA_007258455.2. Lineage (NCBI taxonomy): Eukaryota > Viridiplantae > Streptophyta > Pinopsida > Cupressales > Cupressaceae > Sequoia > Sequoia sempervirens. The sequence continues at coordinate 86,325 of VDFB02313200.1, read as the reverse complement.
AAGTTTAGGTTCCAACCCAAGCATATCAACATACAGCCATACAAAATTGACTTGTATTTCTAAAAAGAATGTTACAAACTCAGGCTTTTCCTTAGTGGTCAAGGATGTTGCCAACTGTATGATTATGAAATTGTCTTTTGTACCAATTTTTACTTCCTCAGTTTCCTCTATAAGTAATGGAAATCTCTCTTGGTCTATAGGGAAAAATGCCATTCCTCCATCCTCGGGTGCTTCTGAGAGGTTTTCACCTTCAAATACGCCCTTTATTTTTACTTTTTCATGGTCAGCAAGCACCTTTTAGTTTTCACCTGAAGACCTATTATTTTTATTTTTGCTTTTTCATTTTCACTTTTGTGACTAGAGGATAGGATGAAATCACCAAAGTATGTTGCATAATTGAGTTCTATAGCAAATCCAGCCTTATAATCCCCACTCAGTATTCCCTCACGAAGTCCCAAGAACTTAGCGATGGCTTTGTCATTCTCGAAAGTGTCCAAACTTGGTGGGTCTTGTTGATCCCAATCTATGAGTTAAGGGTAGCAGGGCAGTTCGCTAGCCCATCTCCAAGTCTCGGGTGGGAGGGCCCCCCCACCCACCCTCTATAGTAGCTGGGTCGTCAAGTCAATCCATCCAGGGGGTGCTCCATCCTCCACCTCCACAGGCTCTGAAGTTCCTGCTAACATAACTAGTAACTATAATAAGGAGGGCAACCGCCCCAGGGAATATGGCTATCCGGTCAACAACTGCCAATAGGGAAGACTCAACCGGGGGTGTAACCGGGGGTAAGGATGGGCAGCCTCACCCACGGTACAACAAAAATAGTAGGGGCGGGCTTCTCTACGATAGCCTGATAGGGAGTAGACAATGCCCATAGAATTTTGTAGACAAGGGGTAAGCCATAATTAGTATTTTCAAGAGTCATTGTATAGGCAGATAGGGTAAAGAAAAAAGTAGAGTGATTAGGTTCCCTAGAGGTTGAATCAATGGTTTCCAAAAAGTGTTTGATCCACTCTTCTCTGTTCAAAGGGACTTTTGGATGAGGACTTGGCAAGCTTGGTAGGGGATTAATTGTAAGCATTTGATCAAATTTTCTTTTAAGGGAAGGCTCATCAAATGTCCCAAACAGTTTATCAAGGTCCACGAAAGTAGTAGAGGAGAGGGAATCCCATTCATATTCATTGGAATTAGTTTCATAGTAGTAGGATTCCTTAGATGTCTTGGTCTCATCTGAAGTATTAGCAACCACACTCGAGGGTAACCCGATACCCTGGATAGTCACCTTTACTGGTACAAACCCTAATCCATAATTCTTTAGTACTTTAGGAGGCTGTAAGGGTTCCATCATTCCTTGTTTATTTAGGCCAAGGCCACTATGTCCATCATATCCATGTCACTTCATTATTTGGAATCTTTTTGAGTATTATTAAATTGGAAATTTCCTAGTTTCAGTTTCCTCTTCTTCTTGGTACAACCATGTGAGAATATGATCATCTAAAGATTCTTTGGAAAGTTCCCTCCATTTAGTGAAGGTGGTAGGGGGATTGTGGATGATAACTTTAGGCTGTAGAAGATTCAGTTTACCATATGATTTTGGTGATTTGGGTCACTTTCCAATGAAAAAGAGATTCTTCATATTGCATTCTTCGCATCCTTTGTCTTGGATCAAGATCTTTGGTGTGGAAGGTGTGGTGAATGAAGTGGATGATTTGAACAGGGTGGATGGGTCAATGTAGTGAGATGGAGTGGTGGATGAAGTGGAGGCATCTCGATTTATGGGAACTTGATGTTCAATAGTTCCTTTTAGTTTTGAACAATCCTGAAAAGGATCAGGGTCACCTAGAATAGTGATTTCAGTTCCATTGTGTGGAAAATTGAGGCATTAATGGTAGGTGGATGGAATAGCTCCCATGACATGAATCCATGGGTGGCCAAGGAGAAGGTTGTAATGCAAGTCTAGATTCAAGACATGAAATAATATGTTTTGTATTGTAGGACTGGAACTCTCACAGGAAGTGAAATTACACCTTCAAAAGAATGCTCAACATCATCATAAGCTTTGATCACAATTTTCTTGGTTTGGTCTGTACAATTCTTAGAGTATCCCAATGCTTTCACCAATTTTAGTGAGAAAATGTTCATACCTGCTCCACTTTCTACTAGGACTCGTTTGATCTTGTGTTTATTAACACTCCTACTTCAAGGTGTAGGGGGTCATTATGATCAAATTTTGGTACGAAAAAACTCTTGTTCAGAGAAGGTGACATGGTGTGGCATAGCTAGGTATCCAACCATGGCCTGAAATTTGTTGACATCTAGGTTGGCGGTATAGAGGATTCTTGCAATGCTTTTTCAAGGATGGCTCTATGTTGTGGGGATATGCTGAGGAGCTCCAAGATGGAAATTTATGTGGGAATTTTCCCTAGCTACTTTAGGAGATTATATTGACATTTAGGTTGGGGATTTGTAGGACTTGGAATAGTTACCTTGGTTCTGCAGGTGGAAAAAGCACAATCCAATTTTGGATTGTTTATGGTGATCATGGTAATGTGATCATCAAAGGGTCTCACATTTAGGATAATAGTGTTGTAATCATGTTTGAAAAATGCATTATTGGCATTGTTGTTGTTTTCCTGAACTAGACGCTTTTCCTTTATCACGGTCCTGCAAGGGGCTCTTGAATATGGTATGATTTGAATTTGTCTTAGCTTGTGAATTATCGACTGAAATGGTTCCATCTTCAATGAGGTCTTGAATGATATTATTGAGTGTCCAACATCTGAATATTTTCCATCCTTTTGTGTGATGGTATTCACAGTATTCATTGTCTTTCCACCAATCAGGTTTGATCAATGAAGGTTCATAGTTTTTGGTATTTGGTAGTGTGATGACATTGATTGCAAAATTCGTCTGAGGATTGATTCAATAGGTTCACCCAAGGGGGTGTATGTTATTTTGGTGTGAGGAGAACCTCTTTGTTGTTGATTGTTTTGGATCATGTTTAGTGTTTGGTGTTGGTCTTGTGTTTGAGTTTTGGTGTATTGGATGCATTTGATGAGAAATGACCTTTAAGTTGAATAGTTGGACCTTTGGTTACTAGTTTGGCATCAACAATTCCATCATTTGTGACATTTTTGTTTTGGGACCAATATTTCCTCTTGTCATTGTTTGGTTTCATATTTTTTTTTTTACTTTGACTACTCCTTTGGAAATAAGACCTTTCTCAAGAATTTACTCAAAGGTTGTGCAACATTTGATTTGAATTCAACTCATCAATTCTCCGTTAAGGTTTTCCACAAACATGGTGACAATTTATCTTTCATGAATGTGAGAAGGGAATTTTATAACTAAGCTTTTCCCTCTCTAGTAAAATGAGGTAAGTGATGCCCCTTCTTCTTGTTTAGTTGTGCTCAATGTTGCAAGGGTGACATCATTTTTAATGCTGAAGGAAAAATGATTGATGAATTTGTCGACTAGTTCACCCCATGTTCTAATTCCTAGCGAAAGGTGTGTAAACCAATATAAGGCTGGTCCTATGAGGCTTTGTGGGAATAGTCTCATCAAATAAGTAGGGTCATATGAGACTTCCATACGTGATGTGTTGAATTCTCAGATGTGTTCTATTGGATCTCCTATCCCCTTATACTTAGGAAAAGGTGGTTTTGTAAAATGAGGGGGAAAGGGTGGCATGTATAGGTTTTGATCAAATGTAAAGGAGCACAATTCCTCCACATAATAGGTCTTTTTTTTGGTTCGCATTTGCATATTTGTAATTTGTTGTTGAAGAGTCTGCACTTATTGTATCAAAAGACAAAGGTTGGTGTTGCATTGTTTTGGTTTGGTGTCATGATGTTTGTATTGAGGTCATATGTTGGATTTGAGTTAGGATTCCAATGGTTTGTGATGTATGACCTTGATTACCATATTGGTGTGTGTTGTTTTGATTTGGGATAAGTTGGTATTTGGGTTTGTTCCAAAGGTCATGTTTGCATGTGGTATGGTATTTTGAGGTGTAGACACTTGATTTATGCCTTGGTTTTGAAAAAAATTTCCTTGATTTTCATTTTGAAAGGGGGATGTAGGTCCTTGGTTGATTTTTTGACAAGAAGGGGTAGGCCCTTGATTGGTATTTGAAGGTGTAGGTCCTTGATTGTAATTTTGGAATGATAGAAGGGACCCTTGATTAGTGTTTTTGAGTGAAGGAATATACCCTTGATTGTTGTTCTAGAGTGATGGAATAGACCCTTGATTGGTATTTTGAAGTGATGGAATAGCCCCTTGATTGTTGTTTTGAAGTGATGAAATAACCACTTGATTGGTATTTTGATTTGGGGTCCTTCGTGAGATAATGTGAATCCTTCTTGATTTAGTTGGTGGGTTTTGACTTTATGAAGGGGCACCTTGAAATTGGAATAAGGAACCTTGATTTTTGTTTTGAAGTGTGGGAATAGGACCTTGATTTGCATTTGGGACAAAGGTGTGTGCCATTCTAATATGGAACCTTGACTTGTGTTTTGTTGGAAAAGAGGGTTTGTGAAGGTCTTACCCATGACATTTGAGGAACTTCCAAGTGTGAAACTTTGTCCTTGTGTAGTAGTATGGGTTGCCTTATTTTTGAATATTGAAATGATTGGGATGTGTGTAGTAGTGGTAGTCATGTGTGTAGTTGTCCCAAGGAGTATGCTTGTCATTTTTTTGTGATGATGAAAATAGGTTTTCAATTTCTTCCTCTACAATGGTTGATACATCAAATCCTTGAGGTAATTTGTCACTCTTTTTAGCTAGTGCATAGAAGTATCTATTAGGGTTGGCACTAACAATTTGATCAATCATGAAAGTAAAACTATTGGGTCTTGATAGGATTTTTCAATTTCTTGAGGAGTCAATTGCTTGTTGAATTCTTGTAGGTTCAAGTTTTCCCATGTTTGGTCTCTTGAATGTGTAGAATGGTTTGAATCCGTTCCAAGGGTAGTGTCATGAAAGGGTTTTGAAAATTCCATGTCTTTTCTCTTGGCTTGTGACCTTATTTTAACCATGTGAGACTTTTGCAAGTTGAGGAATAATGCAAGATGACAATGAAACTATGCTACATTTTTGGGATTTTGAATTTTTGGATTTTTGGATATGAGAATGCAAGGTGATTATGCAAGGATGATAATGACCAAAGGATGAAGCTAATGAGTGCTAAAAGATGCTAAAATATTAATTAATGGTCAAGGTTGATGATAAGGTGACTAAATGATGCTAATTGAAGATCAAAGAAATAATGTAACTAAGGTTAAGATGAAGGTAAGCTATGTTTTTTGTATTTTTGGGGTATAAAAATGCAAGGATGATTATGCTAATGGATGGAAAGATAATGATGATAAGGCTAAGGTAAAATGAGTTTTTTTTTTGTATTTTTGGGATAAAAGTGCAAAGTGCAGTCTAGATGAGATGATGATAAAAGCTATGGTGTAATGAGGTTAAGCTAATGAAAAGCCCAATCCTAAAATTTTAAACAAAGGATGAAAATAAAGCTAATGTGAACCCAAGGTAACAATTCCAAATTTCATTGACCATAAGAGGATTATTTTGACAAAGTAGAGTCAAGGCTAGGACACAAGCTTAAGACTCAAATTTGATAGGATAACAATGAAAAGGATTGACAAAGTGAAGGATAATGGTCAATGACAAATAGAATATGAAACCAAGGATTTCCAAAAAGCTCAAAGGTCTCCCTATGATCAAAATCTGATGGTCAACATGTAGCCTAGGGGTCTAAGTTTAAATCTATGCAATGCAAAGGATGGAAGAAGGCAACCTAATCTAATGTTTTCCTAAATGTAAATGCTAGAATGAAGTGATGAAGCTTGCAAGTCTTTGGTTTATTAGTCAAAGGTCATTGTGAAAACTATTTGATCAGATTTTGGACAAATATTTTGAGAGTTTTTGTTTAGTAGACAATTGCGACTTTGTTCAGCAAATGTGATGTGGGAAAATACTTACAGTTCAGGTTATCATATGTGGTCTTGTTTTCAACAAATGCGGTGTGGTTAGACAGTTGCAATTTTCCAGTTCTTAGTTGTGGTTGATAGTAACAGATGTGGCTCTATGTCTGATGATTGCAATTTTCTATAATGTTGTCTTGGTAATTTTGATGTTTTTGAACTGGTTTTTGATGGAATTTTGACTATTCTTGATGAAATGTGATTGGAAAACACAAAAGACACTATCAAGCACTTTTTTTGGGTCTAGTTTTGATTTCAAGATAACAAGTATAAATCCTATGGTTGGAAAGGACAATATTTGTTGGGTCCCCACTTGGATTTCTCCAGTTGCACCTATTTACAGTGGATGACCTAGGAGCTTGGTAGCACTGGCTCCCTAGTGCAGGGGCACCCAAGCTCCTTAAAGGCCATTTGAAGAGTCAGGAGAAGGTAGGGGTCATGAGGACCTATCAATCACCTCAGAGCATCAATTATGCTATCTTGGAGCCTATAATGGCCTTTGGGATGGATGAACACATTAAGGGAGTCAAAAGTCCTGAGGGTCTTGATAAGGACCCTAGGACCAAAATGCATTGTAATTGGACCAATAGTGTCCTAAGGGTGTAGGTAGGTATATAATGCTTTAAATATGTCAAATAAGGTTGGATATTAAAGATCCAATAGTTTTTAGATAGTAGAGTTCAATAAATTACAAGTTGGAAATTCAAATTTTAAAAATCCAACTTTGGGCGGGAAAGTAGGTTTTAGGTGTTTTAGCAATAATTATGCATTATTATCAATTAAAATCAGTTGGTATAGTTGGGGAAAGGGTTTTTAAGGTTGGAGGATTCATTTTTATGGACTGTTGGTTGAAGTTACAAGTATTGTATGGATTGCTACAAGAAATTAACAAAAACTTCAGTTTTTTTGCATTTTCTTGTGTTCTTTTGATGAATACTTGATTGCCATTGATGAAATGTTCTATTGGATGAGATAGGGACTTGTGTTTGCATGTTTTAAAACCATTTGTATGTCTTGAAAGCATTAAAAACAAGTTTCTTGTATAATACATTGACTGTCCACAAGAAAAGTTAGATTTTTCACTATTTTTGAGGGATTTCATGGATGTTTGACCCATTTCATGGAGGAATGATGTTGTAATATATGAAATGGATGCCTTCTAACATGTATCATATATATCTAACAACCTAATGTGTAGATAGGGAATATTCTGGGGTGTACACCATGATTTGACAATGTAAAGAGCATGAAAATGGAGCCTAAGGAATAGCAGTAGAAGATCTACCTGAATAAGGGGTATGTTTTTGAGTTGAAGGTGTTTATATATGTTGAGTTATTGGTGAAAAGTCCAAGAACTAGTTCTGGAAGTGTTAGGGAGGCTAGATTTCAAGAAGCCCTAGTTTTGGAGCAATTTATTGAGGGTTTTGTGATTTAGGATGTTGAGGGTATCATAGGAGCCTAAAACCTTGAAAATAATTGGTTTGGAAACATTTTAAGCTACTGTTGAAAGTCTCATGATATGGAGTTGAGATTGGAATAGGGTTGCTTTGAAAAAGAGGGCTAATTAGGCCTTGATTTTGTGGAAACAACAGGTTTTGGGGAGTCTGATCCTAAAAAAGTGCCATCAGGGATTTGATATGTTGTGTAGCATCATAAACCACATCTGAATCAGTCATTAGATTGAGAAGTCCTTTGGGAAAGTTAAGATAAAATTCAAAAAACCATCGCTAGAGGCCTAGTTGGGCTAGAAGCCTAGTCAAGGTGAAAAAAGTAGGTTTTGTCTAAGACAGAGGTTTGAGGCTTTGTCAACCTTCAAGACAAGTGTAATTGTGTCCCTTAAGATAATTCCTATGGTTTGGGTCCATAAGAGAAGGTTTGAGGACATAAGTGAACTATTTAGGCTTTATCTCCAGAAGGGTGCTTAAAAGAAGGTTTGAAATTGCATCATTGTAATCCTTGTAATCTTTGTGTTTCTTCCAAAGTCCCATACCCTCTGCATCAAAGTGGAATTAGAGTAGAGAGTAGGTCCTTTAGGGATTGAAGAATCAACAATGGCACCTAAAAATCAATTAGCAAGAGAATTAGAGGAGTTGAGGGAAACCTTAGAAAAATAAATAAGGGAAAGAAGAGAACAAGAAGTAGCAAGAGAGTAGGCCAGAGTAGGGGAAGAAAGGAAATGGAGAAGGGAGAGAGAGACTATGCAAGCTAGGATAAAGAATCTTGAGAGAATTAGAAGGAGAGAAGAACAAGAAGAACAAGAAGAAAATGATGAAGAAGAAGAGCATGTGCGAGTAAATCAAGAACAACCAGCAAGTGAGATAGAAGACCCTGAGGAAAGGAGATTGTTGAAAGCAGTACAAGGTCACGGAGGAAAGAGTCACATAGATTTTCCTATCTATCAAGGGAAGATGGATAGTGAAGAGGTGTTAGGATGGCTTGATGCCTTAGACAACTATTTTGAGTTTGAAGGGATGGAATAAGAGAGGAAGGTTAGGTTTTCCAAAACCAAGTTGAGAGGTACAACAATGACATGGTGGACTAGTTTTTAGAATGATAGGATGGCTAGGGGATTGGAAAAAGTTTCTACATGGGCAAGGATGAAGAGTTTGGTCAAGGAGAAATTCCTACCATCTGATTATACCATTCATGTGAAGAGGATGAGGCATAATTTAAAGCAAAAGGACTTGGATGTGATGTCCTATACTAATCAATTTCAAAAGCTTAGTATCAGAGGAGGATATGAGGAAGAAGATGAGAAAGTAGCCAGGTATATTAATGGTTTGAGGTATAACCTACAAGATGAGATTTGTTTGTAGATGCCAAGGACATTAGGAGAATGTTTTCAGTTGGCCATTAGAGCAGAAGAAAAGGTGAAAAGGAAGCAAGAAAGGTCAAGCAATGGTGGAAGAGGAGGTAGTTCAAGCAGAGGCAAAGGTAATAGAGAACAAGGGCAAGGAAACAATGATAAGAGCAGCAATGATAAGGGAAAAGAGGTGTTATCAGATCAAAGAGGAGGATACACTCATAGAGGAGGAGGCAGATTTGGACAAGGACAAGGTAGAGGCACATTCATAGGTAGGTGTTTCAATTGCAATGAACTAGGGAATCCTTCTTTCAAATGTCCTAAATGGGAGCAATTAGATAAGGGCAGAGATAGAAGGGAAAATTTGGTACAAGAAGAAGATAAAAAGGAGGAATCAAAGACACTGATGGCAGACCCTATAACTGATGGTGAGTTCCTTATGGTCAAGCAAGGAGAAAGAATTCATCAAGAGCCAAAGGTAACTACGTTCAAGACAAATTGTCTCAACCATGGTAAAATATGTAGGTTTCTCATAGACTCAGGATCACATAGTAATTTAGTTTCATCTGATATGGTAGCCAAGTTGGGAATAACAACATTTGATCATCCTAGTCCCTACAAGGCCACTTGGGTAACTCAATTACAACATGTAGAGATTTGTAAGAGGGCTTATGTGGATTTTTCAATTGGATCATATTAGGACAGGGTGCTTTGTGATGTCATTCCAATGACTTGTGGTCATATCATCTTAGGGAGACCATGGCAGTTTGCTAGGAGGACAGTGCATGATGGATACCATAATACATATTTGGTGCATAAAGGAGGTAATAGATATAAGTTGAGGCCTTTTCCTTTGGAGCAATCTAATGAAAGTTTTGTGATCTGTTTTGAGAAAAATATGCAGGTGAAAATGCAGGGTAAGACAGGGGAAGACACTGGTTGGTTGAAAAATAGTAAGTTGCAATAGAGATATGAGGAATACAGTCCTAAAAATTAGAATCTATGGGACTTGGACAGTATCAAGGCTGGGAATATTGAATTTCCTATTGTTGAGGGTACTAGAGATAGTGTTCTTTCACAAAGGAATCAGTGGAATGAAGGCAAAAATAGGGTACAAGGACAAACTGATCTGAAATAGCAAAAATGACAAACACATCCCTGTTTTGATTCTAACAAGAGTGCAGGTTGGCAGAGAAGGAAGAAGGTGACTTTAGGGGATTTCATGGTCTATAATCAGAAGGTGCAAACATCTAGGAGCAAGGAGTCTTGTGGTGGAAAAAAGTTGGACACTTCTTGGGGCAAGAAAATTTTCTTTCATTGGGAGAATGGTGCAGGGGCACCCAAGCTCCTTAAGGCCATTGGAAGAGTCAGGAGAAGGCAGGGGTCATGAAGACCTATCAATCACCTCAAAGCATCAATTATGCTATCTTGGAGCCAATAATTGCCTTTGGGATGGATGAACACATTAAGGGAGTCAAAAGTCCTGAGGGTCTTGATAAGGACCCTAGGACCAAAATGCATTGTAATTGGACCAATATTGTCCTAAGGGTGTAGGTAGGTATATAATGCTTTAAATATGTCAAATAAGTTTGGATATTAAAGATCCAATAGTTTTTAGTTAGTAGAGTTCAATAAATTACAAGTTGGAAATTCAAATTTTAAAAATCCAACTTTGGGCGAGAAAGTAGGTTTTAGGTGTTTTAGCAATAATTATGCATTATTATCAATTCCAATCAGTTGGACAGTTGGGGAAAGGTTTTTTAAGGTTGAAGGATTCATTTGTACGGACTATTGGTTGAAGTTGCAAGTACTGTATGGACTGCTACAAAAAATTAACAAAAACTTTAGTTTTTTTGCATTTTCTTGTGTTCTTTTGATGAATACTTGATTGCCATTGATGAAATGTTCTTTTGGATGAAATAGGGACTTGTGTTTACATGTTTTAAAACCATTTGTATGTCCTAAAAGCATTAAAAAACAAGTTTCTTGTATAATACATTGACTGTCCACAGGAAAAGTTAGATTTTTCACTATTTTTGAGGGTTTTCATGGATGTTTAATCCATTTCATGGAGGAATGTTGCTGTAATATTTGAAATGGATACCTTATAACATGTATCATATACATCTAACAACCTAATGTGCAGATAGGGAAGATTCTGGGGTGTACACCATGATTTGACAATGTAAAGAGCATGAAAATGGAGCCTAAGGTATAGCAATAGAAGATCTACCTGAATAAGGGGTATGTTTTTGAGTTGAAGGTGTTTATATATGTTTATTTATTGGTGAAAAATCCAAGAACCATTTTTGGAAGTGTTGGGGAGGCTAGATTTCAAGAAGCCCTAGTTTTGGAGCAATTTATTGAGGGTTTTGTGATTTAGGATGTTGAGGGTATCATAGGAGTCTAAAACCTTGAAAATACTTGGTTTGGAAACATTTTAAGCTACTTTTGAAAGTCTCATGATCTGGATTTGAGATTGGAATAGGGTTGCTTTGCAAAAGAGGGCTAATTAGGCCTTGATTTTGTGGAAACAACAGGTTTTGGGGAGTCTGATCCTAAAAAAGTGCCATTAGGGATTTGATATGTTGTGTAGCATCATAAACCACATCTGAATTAGTCATTGTATTGAGAAGTCCTTTGGAAAAATTAAGAGAAAAGTCAAAAAACCATCGCTAGAGGCCTAGTTGGGCTTAAAGCCTAGTCAAGGTGAAAAAAGTCAGTTTTGTCTAAGATAGAGGTTTGGGGATTTTTCAACCTTAAAGAAAAGTTTAATTGTGTCCCTTAAGAGCATTCCTAGGGTTTGAGTCCATAAGAGTAGTTTTGAGGACATAAGTGAACTATTTAGGCTTTATCTCCAGAAGGGTGCTTAAAAGAAGGTTTGAAATTGCATCATTGTAATCCTTGTAATCTTTGTGTTTCTTCCAAAGTCCCATACCCTCTACATCACTCCCCTCCACAACACTCACTTCTAGGGCATACCAAGTTTTGAATTCCCTAAGACCACAAGGGTCTCAAGAAATTTTCCATCTCTTTAATGAGCCACAAAAATGTGGGATGACTTCAGAGGTCTGACCTCCTACACCAACGAATAGAAGGATTTTGGATTTCTACACAAAAGTTTCTAGTAAGGGAATCTAGTTCAGGGGGTACTATGATAAACTCCCTCAAGAGGTCTCCCAATTCTTAGAACAAGGGCTTTTCACATCATAAAGATACTAGGGGAGAGCTATCATGTACCGCTTCCCATTGATTGCAACTTTTCCTTGCAATCACAAATTTATATAGCAGTTTGGAAGAGCTTAGATTTAGCCCATTACTACTTGGGTCATTCCCAAATTTTGAAGTGAGGTGGCAGGCCCTATAAGGGGTAAACAAAAAAATAGATGTGTCTGGTTTTCTGATCACTGAGTTTGCACAAGGTGAGAACATAATACCTACAACATTACAAGCATGAAAAATAGTGATTTATTAACCCCATAGCTAAATCTACATGAAAGAAGATATTTGAACTCTTTTTAAACACCAATTGAAGTGTTTGCTATACTAAAAGACAATTGGTCTTAAAAATCAGACCTTCAAGAAACATCCTGCACCAAATGTCATTATTAGTTTCCTTGATTTTTAGTCTTCGGAAAACATGTGCTTATATGCTTTCACCTTTCCTGCACCAAAGCCAAATTAACAAAATTAGCCTTGCAATAAATGAAAAATAAGCTAAAAAGGGAAACAAAATTTAATCTAAAATATAAACTAAGTAAAATTAAATTTGAATCTAATATTAAATCTAAAAAGAAAAATGCAAATCGATGAAATTGAAATGAAAAGAACTCAATTTTTTTTTGTTGCTTCAAAGAAGCAGTTTTTGGGAGCTCGACTCTAAAGCCACATGCTACAAACAAAAGATTAGTAACTAAAAAAAACTACTCTATTTGAAAAACTCAAAATAAAAATCGAAAATGCAATAAAAATTGAACTTTATACTGAGTAGACAAATACATCATTCCATGCAACAATTATGTCACTGTGTTGCATCGCACCAGAGTGATCATGTTGTGTTTTTGAATTTGAATTTTCCCACCCATGAAGGTCTTCAACAGATGTGTCATTTATAGTCAAATGCGTCATTTCTTGGCAAATGCGTCAATCAATTATGTCGTTCCGTACTTGAAGTTTATAAAATCAACCAAAAATGATACAAAATTTTGTAAAAACTACTATTCACATCAAGTTAACCAATGTAAGATGGGGTTAAACCTTTCCTAGCCTAGATAAAGTGACAACCAACACCTCTAAGCTATAAACCACATCTAAACAAGAGAAAACAAACAAAACATGAGTAAAATGAAAGCATCAAACCAAAATATTCCCCATGCTTGCACTTGAATCACTTCCCTTGCTCTCCTATTTCTCCTTTTGTAATATTTTCCCTTAGATTTTGAAGTATACTTGTGCAAATACTTGCAAATTGTACTTAGTAGAAAGTTGGAGATAAAAATAGCTATTAAGGAAAAAATGGGAGAGGAAGGCTAATTTTATAGACAACCATTCAAATGGATGGATGAGATTGATCTTGTAGAAAGATTCCAAGATCGATGAATGAGGATTCATGAGAGGGAGGTTACAAAACAAATGGTCGAGATTGAGCTTCTAGAAATATGCCAAGATCAACAGTCCAAGATTGATGCACCAAAAAGAGGTGGGAAATGAAAGCTATGATGCTGACGGCTATGACATTTGACGACTATGACAAAAATAAAGGCCATGGTAGAGATTAATGAACAAGGAATATTTGACCAAAAGGGAGGCATAAATAATTTATTCAAATTGTTTATTCAAAAAAGGAAAATGGAGGAAATGAACAAGTGGAGGATAAATTATTTAATAGGGAAAATGACAAGGGATAGTTAAATAATTTTGATAATCAATTAACTATAGAAGAATTAAAAGACCCATGAATAGATAAATAATTAATGATAATGATTTAACTATAGACGAAAGGTGATAAAGGAATAACTAAATAAATAATAGTTTATTTAATTATTGAAGAAGAGGGGGAATTAGTGACACAATTAATTTATTTAATTGATTAGGATAAAAATAATTAAAAATTATTTAATTAATAGAGGAATATGGTAAAAAAAATTAAATAATTAAAATTATTCAATTATCGGAGGATGGTGACCAATAAAATGATGCTCGTAGACTCAGGATGTTAGGGTTAGAAGTAGATATCTTATAGTTAAATGCAAATTTGATCAATAAAACAAAGAAATAAAATACATAGAAAATTATAGCAAAAACAAGACAACACAAAGAATTTAATGTGGTTCACCTAATCTAGGCTACATCCACAAAACCACAATCATCTAATGATTTCATTATCCAGTGCAAAACTTATTACAATCTTGTGAATAATCACTTTTTCTACATACTGTAACACCCATCTCAACCCCTTTTAACAAGCCTTTTAGAAGCTTCCAGAAATTAGGGTTTTGCAAAGTCATTTTTTTCTTTTTTGGTGATTTTTCCTTTTTTTGGCAAGGAAGACATGCCAGGGTGTACAATATAGCATGATCATTCGCCACATACCAACATAGGATATTTTTTAGTTTCTAAAATTCTTATCCTTTTTGACATGAAAAGTAGATACCAAAGTACCTTCAACCTTATCCTTCATCTCTAAAATACTCTCCTTCACACAACTTTGAGGATTAGCAGGACTAGATTCTTATTTTATAGCAAAAAATAGACATTCATTATGAGCAAAATCTCCATAATCAGATTCATCATAAAAAATACCAGCATCTTCTTTCACATAGTAATATTTCTTAATCATCTTTACTTTATTTTCCTTGGTCTTATTGTTTAAAGCTCTTTTTAGACATCTGGAAGCATAATGACCTATCTCACCACAACTAAAACATTTGAAAGGTAATTTATCTTTGTACTTACCGGTTCCCTTTTTCCTCTTCCTCAAGAAGTTAGCTTTCAGATCATCAAGATCTTCATCACCTGAATCTTCAACCTTCTCTAATTAACTAGCCTTGAAATCAGTTTCAACTTTTACACCTTTTTCCATTTTTCTCATCTTAAATGCGGTTAGAGAACCAATCAAGTGATCTCTAGAATATTTTTCAAAATAAACCGTTTCCTCAATAGTAGATACCTTTTCACTGTAGTAATGTGGAAGAGATCTAATAAATTTCTTCACCACTTTAGATTCTTTAACTATTGCACCAAGACCTCTCATATTACTTACCAATTCATCAAATCTTTGTATGTAGCCTTTAATTGTTTCATCTTTAGACATATGCATAATTTCAAACTGTGCCTTCAAGTTTTACAACTTTGCTTGCTTGACCTTCGGATCTCCTTCATAAATGCTTTGTAACTTATCCCAAACTTCTTTAGTAGTATTCAAACTCATGAATTTAACTAATTTAGTATTTAAAAGACTATTTACAATAATTAATCTTGTCTTAGCATTGATCTCATGCGCCTTGATTTATGCATTTGTACTTGGACCATTCGATGGTGGAGTGTATGGTGTTTGATAATCCTTCTCAATGTCATATTCCTGAGTAGAAAAATATCCTTCCATATTTGTCTTCTAGAACACATAAGTTGATTTATCAAATCTATGACATTCCAAAGGAATCTTGTTCACCATCTTGGATCTACCTCAAGTGGCTAAGCTCTTCTTCAAGGAACCAAGCTCTGATACCAATTGTTGAAATGAAAAAGACAACTAAAAGGGGGGTGAATCAATTGTAGCAAATTAAACCTTCAACACTCTCAATAGTAAATAGATACTCAAGCATTCATTAAAACCTTATTCTATTAGAATGATTAAACATGCAATGCAAATAACATAAACTGAAATCACAATACCATACACATGCGAACACCATATTTACATAGAAAACCCAATGAGGGAAAAACTGTGGAAAGGATTAGCTCACAATATAAGTAATAACACAACTAGTACAAAGGGGCTCACTGATAGAATAAGACACACTATCCAAAAAGGATCACATCCAGGGCTCACTGCCATAGAAAGAAAACAAGAAGATAGAAGAAGAATGTTACATAGAGAAAACAATTCTCAATACAACAAGTTCAACAAAATTGCTGACACATGTTCGTAGTATCACATGAAAGATTTCAGATGCCTTCAACTCACTGCATACATGAACCCTAACATGAAATTCACACTACTCTACTCAATTTCACATCATACACATCACTTGCAACAATATTACATTTATCTTGCTTCTTACTCTTTTGTACCTCTCTTTGCATCAACAACATACATATTTATATCAACCTCTACCTCAAATTTTTTTTCCAATGTCGGCCACTAGCCGTTATAGATTGAAATTTGAAATAGGTTGGAACCTAAAAATTCCCATTATGAAAAGGAATGAAAGGCAGCGTACATAAATCCTTAATTATGACCCAAATAGATCCTAACTCACTTCAACACACTTCCACAAGCCTCACATATAGTGTTAAGCATAGGGTCGACTAACACCTGTGCAAAACACCAAAGACATTAAGTACGCACTTCCTTAGATCAAGCCGAAAGTTCCAAACAACATAATTCACTTGAAATCAATCCAGAATAATCCAAAAACTAAATATGATTCATCAAACACTTCATTCAAGCTCACATCAACAAATACTTCAACTCAAGACAACTGGTAACCCTTAATTATAAACTGATAAATGAAAAGCTCACTGTATTGCATCAAACCAAGTAAAAAATTGAACATAGAAAAACAAAAAACATTATAAGAAACTTCCCAAATTTTCAACCCATGAAACCAAATAGTGGAGAAACGCGAATAAAATATATTTCTCTTGGACCACGTAAAACATCACTAAACAATTGGTTCACACATTGGTGAAAATATCTCACACTATGCAATGATCTAGAAACCCAAATTCTGAATATAGCAACCTTTGGCAACCATAAATAACCTATAAGAACAACACAAGCATAGCATCAAAATTGGAAGAATACAGAGCACAATATTGAAGAACATTATGAACATTTTCACAGCACAATTTATTCTATTTACTAAATTTTCTCAAAAGCTCTTGGAAACCAAGTACTAGAAGCATCATCTTAGCTCATTAATTCATTCCAACTCATCTTCAGACTCTGTAACAAATAATATCTCCATGTACTCACAACACTTCCTCAAGTTTTCAACTACACATGCACAACCTGTTTTCCCTTTTTTCACAATTTTCTCAATATCCTCAACATCTTCATCCCATAGTTGACATCAATGACAACACTAGTCAACAAACTTCCCATTGACATCAATTACAACACCATCATTCTTGCAACACCATTTTCTCCAATGCATCCAAGTCTTTGGTGCCATAACATAGTTTTCTTTGTAGGTAACTTTGATTTAGAAGAAAGAGCACCCTTGGGTACCCAAAAGACATGACCATCTACTAAAGGTGAAACACTCACCTCTTCCACATACTTTATTTTCACAAAATTACTATTACAGTCAATAGTGCACACATCAATCTTATACAATGTTTCAGATCTAACACCTCTAGAAATCACCATAGAACCTCTATCCATATTGCATCTTGCATCAACAAATTCTACCTACACACCCCATCTATTAGTTTTCTTATAGATAACATATTTCATGCTAATCCAAAGATATGCAATACACAATTAATCCTTCTTATTCTACCATCAAGAAACCTGATTTAAAATTTACCATAACCAACAATATTTAAATAAGAATCATCACCCAAGTACACCTTACCTCAATCAAATTTTTTATATTCATAAAACCAATCTCTATTAAGTGTCATATGGAAACATGTACTCAAGCCAATTAACTATGCATCATTACCTACATGAACTACCAAAGCTGCAATAAATCTGTCACCATATTCCTTCTCATACTCATAATTAGAATCAAATGTCTTCATTTTCTTATTATTTTCTTCTTTGCATTCATTACAAACATGTCTAGGATTTCCATAGTTCTAACAAATAACTTTGGACTTTCTAGGAGATTTAGATCTCCCCTTGGACTTGGATTTGTTACGCTTCTCATTTTTCTTGCCTTTTTATTTAGGTCTTTTATGAACATTTAGGGCCTCCTTGGAATTGATGGATACCTTCCTCATCTCCTCAAAAAAAAAGAACCCACCACATATTTAGTCTTCAATATAACATAACTAATCCCAATAGCCATAAAAAGAGAATCCCACGAATCAAAAAAGAACCAAGCAGGATTTGATATTTCTCCTCCTCATCCATATTGACACTAATTGATGCCAACTGAGCCACCAACATATTGAATGCTTCGAGGTCTATAATTCATCCACCCTCTTCCATTCTCAAGGAATATAATTTCTTCCTCAAGAAAATCTTGTTCACTAAAGATTTGGCTTGATGCATCTCACCAAGATTCTTCCATAGTTTCTACGAAGAGATCTCTTCATGGTTATTGATTAGAACATAGTATTCCAAGCACAACCAAAGTACCAAAGCAGGCCTTTGGATTTATGGTCCATAACATCATATTGAGTAGCTTGAGTAGGATATATAGGCTTTGTAACATTCTCATCAATATCATCCCACATATCTCAATCTATCAATAGATACTCCATTGCCATCTTCCACATTTCAAAATTATTTCCAGAAAATTTATGAACCTCTATTCTCCATGATGAAATTTCCATCTAAAAATTATTGCAAAAAGATCACAAAGCATCTTGTACACAAGATCCAAATCAAATCAAAATTATCTCAAAAAACCCAAAAACCCACAAATGAAACTAAAGGTGATCAGGCTTTGATACCACTTGTTAGGAAGCTAAGGTAGCAAAATAAATTCCTACAGTAATCTTGAGAGGAGAATAATGTAATTTTTTTATAGATGTTTAACAGTTATAGAAATCTAAACAAAAATAAACACAAATATCATGCATACCACAACCCAGTGATTTGCATGGGGAAAACCCTTTTGGGAGAAACCCCACACTCCAAAAGTTGCACAATATATTATTTAGAAATCACAAAGATTGCAACATACTTGTGGAGCAAGCTTCTCATAGGAGTATTGAAAGGTGGAAAAATTGTTGGTTTCTAGGGTGTAGGACCTAGAATAACAATCTTCATTCTCTCTCATTCAAGAAAAAACCCTATAGATCTCAATGCAAAGGAGAAACAAATCTTGAAATAGGGATGTCCTAGGGGCTAAATGTAAACTAATGAGGGGTTCACCACCAAGTTAAGACTTGGAAAGAAAAATGAAATGCAACTCATAATTCTTAACCCTAATTCAATGCAATCCCTCACTAAATGAACTAAAAGTGCACGAAAATTAGAATAGAGAGATGGGATCTTAGAAGTGTGTACCTCGAAACTTGGAGTAGACTTGAATAAGCTCTAAAATATTGAAAAACTTGAGATTTTGACCTAATAGGACTCATACATCAGTTTGGGAGAATCAGTCCTAGATCTGGGTTTTTGCATAGGAACAAGTTTTTCAAAAAAGGGTATCCAAATTTGGAAAAATCTTGAACACCTATAGTGGGACTTATTCGCCACTTTTGGAAAATTAGTCTCGTTTCACTTTTTTGGGAATTCAAAGTTCAAATCTATACTTCAACACCTACTCTTTTCTCCCAAATTGATTTTTGGATTTGAATCTGTGAAAAAGACCTACAAAATAGAATATAGACTTGATTTGCTTATGGGTGGTTTTTCTTGGTCAAACCCCTAGTTTGGTAATTAAAACTTGATAGAAACAATGAAATGTGCATGTAAATAGGAATGTAAACCCTAACCTTAAGTGTGTCTAAGATTAGGAAATCTGAAATGCAATGCAACCCTATTCTAATGTGCAAGAATGAGATGCATGAATAGAATATGATAATGGATGACTCACTTTGAGAGATCTCTAATCACCCAAATGAGCCATAATAATGCTTGTAACTTCCTTAGGCTAAATGTAGAGTGATAATAGAGGATAGAATCACTTAGGAAACAAGTCATTAGGCTTGTCTTGATGGATAGTTGCATCTGCCCAACCTAGAATCCATCCTGATTCACCATAGACAACCATGATCAACCCTTGACAATGCTAGATCTTGAATGAAAGTGATCTTGAAGACCTACAAAAATAACTTAATGTTTCTCCAAGACTTCAACTTCGCTTGCTTTTGAAACTTGAGTGCTCTTGTGAAAGAATGCTTAAAGATTCTTGATGCTTGCTAGAGTTGAAATTATTCTTGAAAATGCTTGATAATATACCCTTGAAGACTCTTGAATGCTCTCGTGAACTCAAATTTTCTATAAGGATGCTCATTCAACTTGCTAGGTCACTTGATTGCTTGTTAGTTGAAAATGAGTTAAAGAACCTTGTATTTATACTAGCTATGTAAGAAATCCCGAAATTACAACACAAGAAGTTGACATCAGATCTAGGAGGATAAAATATCACCAAAGAATTGAATTAATTTTGATTTTGGGCCAAATGATACTCATTCACGCAAGGTGGTGAATGAGTCCCATTAGGCATAATTTGTGGGACAATTTTTTAAAATGCTTAGAAAGGTGTGAAACCAGGTTTGAGATCCAAAAACCTAGGTGGGATTCATTCGCCCATGGTGATGAATGAGTCCCAAACCACTATCTAGGCCATTGAACCTGAAAAACCCAAATTATGATTGGATATTGATTTGTGTTCGGATCACCCTTGAAAAGATGTATTAAATGAGGCTTGTGGATACAAAATAAAGCAATTAAAGAATGAAGAAGCCCAATTATTAATGACAACCCTAAAAAAGTGTCAAAGTGTGTTACAACACTTTAAAAAACTCTAAATAAGGCATGTTTGAGGTACATTTTGGTTGAAAAAGGTTCATTAGGTTTAGTTAATTGATAAAACCTTAGAAAAGTGTGAAAGTTTGTTACAACATTGCACAAAACTTTTAGCAAGGTGCCATTTAAATTCATTAGTTCATAAGGGACCAAGACCTAATGTGAGTGTGTTAAACACATTACAACACTAAGTCAAGGAATCATTAGGCTCAATTTTATAAGGAGGACCCGAACAAGTGTGAAAATATCACCGACGACATTTTTTGACACTATATGTATCACTAACTAGAGATCCAGATTTAAATAATCGCTATTAGACTCTTAGAATATCACAACACACAGTTATAATACAACACCCTCATAAAATAGGGTTTCCTTCTAGGGCAAGTCAATCCATCAAAAAATAATGACTGTTAGATATGAAACCTAATGATGGATAGTCCAAATTTATAGTAATAAAATATACATAAAATGTGGCGTTTGGGGGCACTTCCCATGAACCCTCACCATGGCGTGCTACCCCCAGACCTCCAGTTGGGGGGGACAAGCCCCCTGGACCCCCATAGGGGGGTTACCCCGTGTAACCCCTCTGCACCAACATATCAATAGTACCTTATGTATTTGCAAGGTGGAGACACATTTTATCAATAAAACCAAGAGTTGGAAGATCTACTGAGAATTTCTTACATGGATCAGCAATAAAAATGGGAAAATTGTTTACCACTTTTGGAATTTTCATACAATAATTCTTATCATTCCACTATCAAAATGGCTTCGTTGAAGTATTATATGGAAGAAAGTGTTGAACTCGTATAAGCTGAGATAAGCTAGACTATAGGATTAGCCTTGGGTAGAAATGCTATTAGAGATGGAGGAGCAAGTTAGTTTGATAAAGAATAGGTTAGTGAAGGGAAATGATAGGAAAAAGAGTTATGCAGATGCTAAGCATGTTCCTAGACATTTCTTAGTGGGAGAAAAGGTTTTACTCAGATTCAAGCCTCACAAGAATTCTATTAAGTTTAGAAAGTCATCCAAACTAACTCCATGTTATGTAGTTCCCTTTGAGGTTCTTGAAGAAGTCAACCCTGTCACTTACTGAATTTCTTTACCACCAACTCTTTCCTAGATGCATAATGTCTTTTATGTGTTGTACCTTAAAAATTATATACCATGAGGTAATCATGTTATTGATTGGAATGCTTTACATGTACCAGATCCACCTGAGTGGTAATGATCAAGCCTTCAGTGTGCTCAAAACATGTAGGCTTCACCTACTACATAATAAAGAGGTTCTTCAATGCAATGTCCAATGGGACCAATATGTAGAAGATTTTTCCACTTAGGAAGACTATTTAGAGATTAAGAAAAAATTTCCTCATGTTATACAAGCTTTTGAAAGTTCCTAAAAAAACAATTCTTGTTATGTTTAATGTTTATGTTTTGATACTTTAAATCATTGGGGACAATGATTCATAAGGTGGAGGATATGTTACAGCCCATTGTATATTCACCAATTACTATTACCTTTTTACGAGTAAATATGTTTTAATACATGATTAAATGTCTTAATGAATTTCAATGAATGAATGAGATGAATGAATATGCTTTATGATGGGATTGGTTTTTAAATGCTTAAATGATGCAAATGATCAATATATGATGAATATGAAAAATGTTATTAGATAACTTTGTACATGTTACACTAAATCTGTGTAGGAAAGGTTCAAACCCTCTAGTGAGGAAAGGGAGAGTAACACCTAGGAGAGGAAGTTGGTGTGAAAACCATTGGTGTACCTATATGAGTAGAAACATACACTCATTGTCTAGGTTACATAAACCTTATCAAGTCAGTTTGAGCTATGTGTCGAGAGGTGTGTGTGAACTCAGAGATCTAGGAGCTATGTAGCATAGGAGTGGTCATGCTGAGGATTTCTCTCAAACCATGAAGGAGATTTAAGAGCAAGTGAAGAAGACAATCTCAGAGGCTACTCACAAGTTGAAAGCTAAGGTGGATATGTCTAGGAAAGATCTACAATTTGCAGTAGGTGACTATGTCATGGTCCATCTCAACAAAGCCAGATTGCAGAAAGGAACATCAACCAAGTTGCAGATGAAGAGAGTGTGACCATGTCAGGTGTTAGCAAAATATGGAAAGAATGCTTACAAGGTGGAGCTACCTGCAGACTTAAATATTTCACTAGTGTTTAATGTGGCTGATTTGATCGGATATAAAGGACCAGTCAATGATTTGGATAAAAAAAGTATGGATGTCTTGAAAGATGTGAGTAAAATAGTCTTACCTCCTAAAGAAAAGCTGCAAGCAGAGAGGATCTTGGAATCAAGGGTGAAGAAGTCTACCCGGCATAAGGAATACATGGAACATCTCATCAAATGGAAGGACAAACTAGAATCTGAGGCTACATGGGTGGATGAAGCTCAATTCAAGAAATAGGGTATTGATTTGTCTTCGATCTCTCCACAAAGTCCTTAGTGTTTTTCCAAAGGGGGGAGAATGGTGCAGGAGCACCCATAGGTTACCTTAGGTTGTTTAGAAGGTTTGTCTAAGACAGTCTTGTTAGGACAAAACTAAGCAATCAAATTTAGTTCATTTGGATGTAAGCCTTAATGGAATTTTTGGTTGGGTTTTGATCAGATGAAGGTCATGTCGACCATAGAATAGGAGTCATTAGGTTCTAGCTAAAATAAGGTCTTGGATTTTTAGGAATTCTTGAATTTTTTTGCAAATATTGCTCAATTGGAGCTACAAGCAACGAAGAAGAGCCCAAGGAAGAGGTTAAATATTTTAGAGACCCTATTTATGTAATTCCTTGGCATTGGAGTGGGGTTGGAAGCATTTGTTATGTTTTGAAGTTTTGTGAATTCAAGGAAAGCAATTGTGTTTGAGAGTGCATTTTTTGATTTTTGCATAGAAGTGAGGCTTTAATGGGTTAATCATGGCACTGTAGTTTGTGTAGGATGTAGTGTAGTATTTCTTCAAGCATTGTGTGACATTAGTTAGTTTCTTTATTCAATTTCAATCATTTTTTGTAAATAGTTTTGTTTCCACACTGTTGCTGGTCTGAACTAGGCAGTTTTGTGAGAATGGGGTATTAGTTCACTTTCCCATCGTACAAATTGTACAACCCTTTGGGAATAGTGACTAGACTCCATGGTTGTAAATATTGTAGAGTTAGGTTTCTTTGAAAGCATAGGAGTTACTATGGAAGTCTTTCCCTAGGCGAGCCAGGGAAGTGCCTGGCTAGGAAAAATTTAGTGCAGAGCACTTAATTTATAGGGTTGACAAATTCTTGACAAATTTCCTTTTGGAGAAGGTAGGTATGAGTCTTTCCAAGACTTGGTAAGCAAGAAGAAGCTCCATCACTCCATCTAGTGAGGAAACAACTTAACAGTTTGTAGAGAGGTTATGAAAGGGCTTAAAAACCCTAGTATTGCTTTTTTTTCAAGTTAGGGCTTTGTACGACTAGTTGAGTCCCAAGACCCCAAAATTCTTTGAGAGGTGGGCATATGAACCAAGAATCCTAAGAAAATATTGGGTTTTCTTTGGAAATATTTGGAAAACTAACCTGATTTCTCAAAGAAGGAGACCTAATTGGGGCTCCTAGGGCTAGTAGCCTTTTTAGCCTAAATGAGGGTTTGATGGAAGCGACTAGGAGATGGAGTTAGATGGACCCATAATTCACTTAGTGGGATGAATTGAATAATTAGAAACACCTCCACACCTTTGCAAAACTTAATTCAATGATTTGGAGGGTTAGTAGCCTTTAGGGTGGAACAAGGGCTAAGGCAATTGCGTCAAGGTTGCACCAAGTCTTCACTTGGTAGGAAGAATTGTGTTCGTAGTTGGGGTTGGCAAGGCAAGACCAAGGGATCCTAAGTAATAAAATGTCATACAGGTTGAAGTGGTGGAGTGAGACACCTTAGAGGTCTTCCAAACAAGACCTAGGGCATGAATCAGTTATTGATTCATCCAATCTCCCTATCGCTTAGCCAATTTTATGAGTTTTCCTTGGCGGACTTCATAGTTGTTGTGCCACTTTTCTCATTTGCTAAGGCAGATTTTTTCTTCCTTATGCCATTCCCATCTTGATCTGGGGTGGACTTCATCTTCTCCTGGACAAGGCGAACTTGACCTTGTGGCTAGACATCTTCATCTTTGGAAGGTAGACTTGGCAAGTGTTTGGACCCTTTTCGCTTGTTGGGTGGACTTTGAGCTTGCTTAGACATTTTCCTCTTCCTTGGGTGGACTTGGCACTTGTCTTTCCATCTCCTACCTTGGAAAAATTTGCACTTGGCCAAACATCTTTCTTTTTCTAGGGTGGACTTTATGATCCCTTTTCCATCTTTCTTCAAAGTGGGGCAGACTTGGAAGCCTATTTTTCATCCTCTATTCCCTCCTCTAAACACTTCATGCCTTAGAAATTTTTCATCATAATTGAGGGTAGAATTTCCTCTTGTCTTGCCATTTTTCCCTTAATGCCAATGTGGACTTTAATCTTTCCATGCCAAGGTAGACTTGGTGAACACTTAGGCATTTTCCCTTGGGCAGACTTTAGACCTGCCTTACCATTTTGACCAAGTGTTGGGCGGACTTCAATTTGGACAAGCATGTGCAAGGAAAACTTTTCTTCAGGTTGGACATGATGCTCTTCATGATAAGGGTGGACTTTATCAAGTCTTGGACATTCCTTTCCTTTGACCCTTAACCAAAATTTTCCAATACTTAGCCAATTTCATAAAATTTTCCTCCCAAGGCATCCATACTTAGTCATTTTTTTTAAATTTTCCTTCCTTCTCTTGGTTGGGTAGACTTTCATTCATGTATGTCATTTTCCTTCCTAGCTAAGGGGTGGACTTCAAAGTCTCTTTGCCAAGCCTCCATGGCGGACTTCCTTGATGTCTTGACATTGCTTCTGCCATCTCCATTGCAGACTTGAAGATTCTTTAGACATTTTCCTTGGATAGATCTCATCAAATTTATGCCATTTTCTTCCTTTTGTCGCCATGAATTGTCTTTTTTTCTAGATCATCCTACCATGTGGTTTTTCTCTTGATTTTTCTTTCTTTTCTCTCTCAGAGGTGCAAAAATTTTATTTTGAAGATGAAACGTTGACACCATGACCTATCAGACCCAAACCCTTGGTTGACTTTCTAAAAATATAAAAAAGCAAAAAAGAAAATTTTCTAAAAATACTAAGTCCCAGATTGATCCAAAAATGGAAAAAATAGAAAAAGCAAAAAGAAAAAAAGTAAAATCCCTAAAAATTAGGAAGTGTTAGAATTGACTCAAAGCATAGGCAATCCTCGTCTTTCAAACCTTCTAATCACTTCCATGATATCTAGGCACTATTTTTGGCTTGAATTCTCTACTTGACTCGAATGACCACTTGAAAACTCTAACTCCTCATTGTAAAAGAAACACGGTGATTAGTAGTTCCAATGCCAAGGAAAGAAAAAAGGGAACCTGTCTCCATTTGCAATGGGGCAATGTTGTGAAAAGGTCACAACATCTAGCACCAACCTGAATAAATGTTCTTGAACATTTCAAAGATAGGATCTACTTCAAACCCAAAACCTTAGATTAATTCTAACTAACTTACCCTTTGGCTAAGAAGAGTACTCAAAAGGGAAGAGGAATCCTAGAGTGTATTTAGATCTTTTGTCCTCCAATTACGAGTGTGTGCAATGCATTTATTTGCATCTTGTAAGATCAATATGGCTCTTTGGTCCCATCATGGAATTTTGTGTATTTTTTTCTTAACTCCAAAAGCATCCTTGAATAGAGCCTCACTACTAATGAGCGTTCATAGCCCTGACAAGGTTATCTTCTATAATCTCACGGAGATTGCTCTACTTCCAATGATTTTTTATTTTTTATTTTTTTCTTTGTTTATTGAGTGTACACTTGTAGAGATGTCTGCACACCCAAAGCCAAGTGTTTTGATCTTTCTTTCTTTTTTCTTTTCCTTTTTGATACTCTTTTCTCTTCATATATTTCCACACTTTGGCTTGTAAGCAATGAAGCTCACATGGGATTGAGCATTATAGTGGCACTGAAGTAAGACTTTTGATTATTTTATGTTGTTTAGCGATGACTTCACCTAGAAAACCATAATGACTCAAAGAATTCCTTAAGTGTAAGATATAATAATCGTAGGACTCAATGCCAAGATACAATAGATGATTCCCTTTCCAGTCAAGTACTAACCTTAACCAAACAATAAAGTTGAGAAAAGAACAACCTTGGATTCAAAAGATACTTCATAAAATAACTATCCAAGAAATGGACTGAATATAATTTAGCACAAATGCTAGAGTTCTTAAGATACAACTCCCTTCACAAATGTGAGCCCCTTTATTGAAATCAAAACAAAATGGGCAAGCAAACTAAAATAAGAAAGAAAAACAACCAATCTAAAGTGAAAAAAGCAAAAGGAAAACCTAATAAAATTTTTTAAGCGAACAACAGTCAAAGGACCTAAGTATATACAAATCCTAGCATTATTTATTAGGATGTATAGGAACAAAAAAGTAGCAGTCACAGTGCAAAGTTTTGTAAAATTATCTTTAAACTCAAAAAAATATTCTTTCAAAGGACAAATCTGAAACTCAAGCAAGATTTTGGGAAATATTAGTAACTAGGGCAACTCACTTGGGCCATGATTGATCCATAAACAAGTTATCTTTCCTAAATCTCCATAATCAAAATGATATTCCTTGTAGTCAAAATTAGGGAAAGATACAACCTGGTGGTCTTCATTCGCAGACATGAATTCTTGTTCATTGTCCATTGCTTCATCAAGAGGTCAAAGTTGATGGTGAACCATACCACTTGCATCTAAAACATGGAGATCAACATATTGTTCCAAATTGGGTGGAGTGTGACACTAATTGGATTCAAAAGGAGATTTAGAAATTTGGAGTATTTCATACATTGGCTCCTTTTGAATCCCTAACAATGGATCAAGCCCCAACTTTAATTGTTCTTCATTTTCTATATTTGTCATAGTTTCTTGTTTATCAAGTAGCCTTTCATTTACTTAATTTCATCAAGCAATTTTTCCATGACTATGAACAATTGATCAAGCACAAATGTGAAATGTATTTCATATTTTGCTTCCATCTTGGTAGCCCATTGATCGTCAAACATATCATCTTGCCTCAAGCCGCTTATCATTTCTTTCATCTTGCTCATGCATGATTGAAATTTTTCATCAAGGACCATTCCTTCTTGAAGTGCACTGGAACTAGTTCTTTCTTGTGTCACATTGTCCACTTGAGGACTCTCCAACTTATAGTTCTTCATTTTCACACAGTTCCGCGTGTTGACACTAGATTGCCTCTCTCACTTGAATGTATGCTATTAATTCCTTGATCTTTACTCCAACGGCCTCCTTTTCCATTATGATGCTTGGAATATCTTCACCCACTTGATCCCTAAGCTCGACCACATTGTCCTGTTGTGACTTATTTTCCCTGTTGTTAGATGATATTGAAGTACATTCTTCATTTGGTACTAACAATGTTCTCTTGACATATTCAATCCATCCTTTGTCCTTGAAGCATCCATATGGTAGCTCTGGTAATATGAGGTGACATTTTTCATGGTGGATAGCCTCTTCACATGATGTGCAAGTGAACTTTGGATGAGGTGCGTTGTGAATCTAACAAGTCAACGAGGGAGCAAAACACCATTCAAGTGAACATTACCTAGTTTTATATGATTTTGAATTCTAATTATGAACCTCGTGAAGGCCTCATATATAACTTCTAGAATGCTATAATCATTAGGTTCTACATCCAACACTCCTGGATTGGGAACATCCCAAAAGAAAAAATTTCCTTGTAGGACCAATTCTATCCTTGACAAGAATGTTAGGAAATTCATTTCATCATGTTTGATTGTTTCATGAATCCAACATCTTCCTAGCGAAGCATACTAAGACAAATTCTTGGGATGCAACTATCCATTCAAATTTTCTTGGATTTGAGAAATATCCACAAGGAGATTGTCCTAACAACAAGAAATATGGATCGGATGCCCATCCATTAAGAAATCTACTTTTGGATTTTTCATTTCTGATTTTTTTTTTAGGATTTTTTTTAACTTTTTTATTTTTTTGGATTTTTTGACATAAAAGAGATCTAACATATCTTTGATTTGGAATTTCAAAGTTCATATTGGTTCCATCCAGCTGAATTTCCCTACTTATGAAAATAAATAACCTACTATTTAGCCCTCCTTCTAGCGCCAATTCTATGTTGGTGTAAATTTTATCATCAACCAAACACATAGAATAAAATGTCCAAAGATGCTCTATCCTCTCTTGAAAAACCACTGCATATGCTAAAATTGCTAGAAGATCATATGATGATTCCAAGGTTTCTTTTGTCAGGTCTTGGCATGTGGATAAGCTTAATGGGCATTGTGATATGTTGGTAATACACAAAGGGACTTACGCTAGGCTTACGTTCAATTCACAATGAAGCTCTATTGTTTGGGTCTTGGATCATGGACTTCAAGAAAACTAAAAAGGAGATAAGGGTTTAGAAGTTCTAATCTACTCCTACGAATTCAAGAGATGGTAAAGATTAGGTGAAGTCGGTAACCATGCTTTGCTTCACCTCCCAAGGACAACTACACAAAGTGGGTGCAATCTTCAAGGGGTGTGACTATATTTTTCATGTCTTGAACAATACTTATCTAGATGGAAGTTAAGCATCCACAATCATAAGCTTAGGCTAACTTTACATATTGAATAAAAATCATCTATTCAAAGAAAGTATGAGTTAAGTTTCACCAATAAATACTATCAGATCTTTCATTCATTTAACTAATGTTGAAGGAGATATGCAACTTTGCAAACCACTTTACAATAAAAGGGATTCAAGGAAAATCATGCATAAGAGCATTTATTATTTGAAGTAGCTATCCGCAACAATCTCATACTACTCTCTTCACACTTTACAAATAAAGGGCGACCTCAATTTATAGGCTCTTTGATTACAATTCAATGGCCAAGATTGATTTTGAATCAATGGCCAAGATTACAAAAATAAACCCTAATTAGGGTTTGTCACAACCAACTACCTCTCGTCCAATGAGAAAATTACATTTGGGGACACTTATCCTTTTGCTAAATATAAACCAACAATAAAATAAAAAGTTGTTGCATGTTGATTTGGAACAATTTCATAGGTTGGAAGATGATGAGGTGTCACCTCAGTGTGTTGGATGTCTTCCTTGGTCACTTTTTTTTCTTCCACGTGCTTTCCTTAGAATATATTTTCTTGTCGACAACTCTATTCTTTGCGCTTGTTCCTTCCTAGCTTTGATCTTGGATCTCCTTTGAGATTTTTATTTCTTCTCACTTGCATTTGAGGTTTAGAAGTCTCCCCTTGGAGCAGTTATTAAACTTTTTATTTCTTGATTGCTTTGAAATTCCTTAAAGTGCCTTGAATTTGGAGAAATCTCTTGTTCTTTCACCACAATGGAGGAAATTGGAACTATGGAGGAAATTAGAACTTTATTAGTGAATTATTTCCCATACTTAGCCAAATTTTGGCTATTCAATTTCATTTTGTAACACCTTCATGTGGACCATTCAACACTTAGTCAAGATTTTGGCCATCTCTATGCTCGAATGAACTTTTCCTATGGATTTTCCTTCAATTTTGAATTTGGATTGTGCTAAGTAGGGTAGACTCCATCCTTGGACAAGGATTTTATTCATTCCCTCTTTACTTTTCCTCTTTATTCCTCTTCATCTTCTCTATTTTCTTGCCAATACTTAGTTGAAATTTGATTCTTTTGTTGTAGGAAAATTCCACACTTAGCCATTTTTTTGTTTCCTCTTGGAAAATTTTACCATTTTTGTTTCTAACCTTGGCGGACTTTGGACTTGGTATGTCATTTTTCTATTATGCTTGAGTAGACTTTGGACTTTGGCAAGACACTTCCTTTATTTCTCCTTGGCGGGCTTGGCTATGTCTTGGTCATACTCAATTTAGCCTTGGAAAACTTCATGATCGGTTGGCCATGTCGAGTGGAGTTGCTCATTGCTTAGGGATTTTCCAAGTGATAGTTAACCAAATTTTAAAATTTTATTCTCCAAGGTATAAACACTTACCCAATTTTTTGAGTTTTCTCTCCCCAAGGTATAGACGCTTAGCCAATTTTATGAGTTTTCCTTAGCAGACTTCATAGTTGTTGTGCCACTTTGCCCATTTTCTAAGGTGGAGTTTTTCTTCCTTATGCCATTCCCATCTTGATCTAGGGAAAACTTCATCTTCTCTTGGAAAAGGCAGACTTGACCTTATGGCTAGACATCTTCATCTTTGGAAGGCAGACTTAGCAAGTGTTTGAATCCTTTTCACTTGTTGGGTGGACTTTGAGCTTGCTTTGACATTTTCCTCTTCCTTGGGTGGACTTGGCACTTGTCTTGCCATCTCCTACCTTGGTGAACTTTACACTTGGCTGAACATATTTCTTTGTCTAGGGTGGACTTTATGATCCCTTTTCCATCTTTCTTCAAAGTGGGGCGAACTTGGAAGCCTCTTTGCCATCATCTATTCCCTCATCTAGACACTTCATGCCTTAGAAATTTTTCATCATACTTGAGGGTGGACTTTCCTCTTGTCTTGTCATTTTTCACATAGTGCCAAGGTGGACTTTAATCTTTCCATGCTAAAGTGGACTTGGTGAACACTTAGGCATTTTCCCTTGGGTGGACTTTAGACTTGTCTTACCATTTTGACCAAGTGTTGGGTGGACTTCAACATGGACAAGCATGTGCATGGAATACTTTTCTTCAAGTTGGACATGATGCTCTTCATGCCAAGGGTGGAATTTATTAAGTCTTGGACATTCCTTTCCTTTGAAACTTAACCAAATTTGCCAATACTTAGCCAGTTTCATAAAATTTTCCTCCCAAGGCATCCATACTTAGTCATTTTTTTTGAATTTTCCTTCCTTCTCTTGGTTGGGCAGACATTCCTTCATGTTTTTCATTTTCCTTCCTAGCTAAGGGGCGGACTTCAAAGTCTCTTTGCCAAGCCTGCATGGCAGACTTCCTTGATGTCCTAGCATTGTTTTTTCCATCTCCATGGGGGACATGAAGATTCTTTAGAAATTGTCCTCGGATAGATCTCATCAATTTTATGCCATTTTCTTTCTTTGGTCGTCATGAATTGTCTTTTTCTGGATCATCTTGCCATGTGGTTTTTCTCTTGATTTTTCTTGATTTTCTCTCTCGAAGGTGCAAAAATTTTATTTTGAAGATGAAATGTTGACACCATGACCTGCAAGACCCAAACCCTTGGTTGAATTTCTAAAAATAGAAAAAAGAAAAAATCAATTTTTTAAAAAATAGTAAGTTCCAAATTGGTCCAAAAATGCCAAAAATATAAAAAGCAAAAAGCAAAATCCCTAAAAAATAGGAATTGTTAGAATTGACTCAAAGCACAGGCGATCCTTGTCTTTCGGACCTTCTAAGCACTATCATGATGTCTAGGCACTATTTTGGGCTTGAATTCTCTACTTGACCTGGGTGACCACCTGAAAACTCTAATTCCTCATTGTAAAAGAAACATGGTGATTAGCAATTCCAACACCAAGGAAAAACAAAGGGGGTTCCACATTTGCAATGGGGCGATGCTGTGAAAAGGTCACAACAAGTCACAAGTGACAAAACTAATGTTGATTGAAGTTGAAATAAGAAAAAAAATCCAATTTGTTGCCTAATAAGGGGATAAAATCATAAAATATTGGGAAGTGATGACTGAAATTTTAGAAAGGAAAAAGGAAAATCTAACTCAATATTGGTAAACAATTTTTTCTAGTAAATATCATGATTTCTTAAAGAAAAAAATATTGATTCCAAGGTCTAAGACCCAATACATTGCAAGATATGAACATCCATCAAAGCATAATTGAGAATTATTTTTTTCTAGATGTTGTAATAATAAGTGCCACTAGAAAACTAGAGCCAAAGGGAATGGAAAATCAACAATAACAACTACAAGAACATGAAACATAGAATTTATACACCCTTTTATTTATAAATTTTACAAATTCTACATCTTCTAGTTTATTCAGTTTCTATAAATGCTTGGCACTTTAAACAATCCAGTCAACTTAGCTATGCACTTGTAACAAAATTAGCAAAGCTTAGCTAACATGATTCTCACACTACAAGTAAGGAATGGTAAAAGCTTTCAATATGGTTGTTTACCTCCAGGCCTAGTGCAGAAAAGCCCTATTGCCAATGCAAACAAGTTATAGAAGAAATATTACCATAACTAGCACAAGTTCAATTACAAGTTTCTCAAACAAGTTATAGAAGAAAGTTTTCCACACCAAAATATTGTAGAGATTATTTTTCCAAAAAATTTGAAACAATGGCTTCATAATTATCAACCATTACTATCACACATACCCTGTGTTTGAGCCCCATATCATTAAGTAGTATGGTCTTTGGGTGGTTGCAACCAAAGTAGTTTCAAGATTCAAGTTTGAAGTTGAAAGAATTGCATGATACCTAGACACAATCTTAGACCTGACACTTTTTATTGCACATAATTTGTCCCTCTATTAGTTGAGGATTTCCTAGACAATCAAAGAAAAATACTAAATCAACAAAAAATATAAATTTGGAAGTAAATTACATGGTAGATCAAAGAAGTTGAATTTTGAAATCCAATAAACAAGATTGCCATGTAAAATCTACTGACCAAATTGTTTGAATGGTAGTCCTCATTTCTACCATTGATGGAAAATTGACCATGTACTTGCATAAAGCACTTCCTACAATAGGAAGGACTATAAACATAACCAGTTGTTGGATGAAATTGCTATACTTTTTTTGCATTAATGACAAGTTAAACACAATACAATAGAATACAACTATTCAAGGCTTATAGAACCTTATAGAATTTTAACTAAATAGATTTTAGGAGACCAAACACTGACTTCACAGTTTATAGGATCCCTTATAATGCAGCAACACAATCTAGACTTAGTAAAATTTTCTACATTCGCTACAATTCTTTAAGGAACCCCAATTGACAAATGTATTGGTAATTTTGAGTTCATCATTAGAAAACATTTTCTTAGTTTCATGGCTGGAAATGGTGGACAATTGAAGGTCTTTGGCATCTTTGGCACTCATCTTTGAAGGTTTTCAAAGTTGGGGTGTCCTTGCAGCCATGGATGTTCACACATAATTTCCCTTAGGCAGAAGAGCATTGTACCATCTTTGAATAGTATGAGAATCTTTCTTTTTTCTAACTTCATGGTTGCCATAACAAGAGCCTACTATAAGGAAACCTTCAACTGGTAGCATCAACATCTTCCCCTCCATTTTTTCCATCCACTACAAACTGGACATCGTTGTCATCAAGTTGGTCCATGTGAGGAAAAAAGTGTTTTGTTGGGCTCCTCGTGGTAATATTAAATTCTCTCCTAAACTCATCAAGTGCCTTAAGGAAAATCCCTTGTTTTGGTTCAAACAGGTGGCAAGTGTGGCCACTCCTGATCTCCCTTTTGGTGATGCTAGTCGGGCCTCCCTTTACCAACTACACAAACTTAGGAAGCAAGACTTCAATGAAGCATAACCTACAAAGCAATAGAGAGAAAAGTGAGTCCTTTTGATGACTCAGTAAGGATCCTTCTATTTCCCTTAAATTTATCCTTGTTTCTTGATTTCCATATGTGGCACATTATTTCAATAGTAGGAAAGAACTAGAATTTCTTAAGATTTTTCTTCAAATTCTTATTAAATAACATAACAGTTTGCCACATAAAATTATCATTTTTATCCCAAACATCAACACCATTGCAAAACATTTTCCAAATTTCTTTCGCATAGAGGCAATCGAACAAAATATGCTTTATAGATTCAAGAATTTTGCACATAGAGCAAATATCAATATCATCAGATTTAGATTTATACAACAGCCTCTGCAAAATGATAATCCACTTAAAGCAAGCATATTTAGGTTCCAGATTGTTAGACCATATGTTAGATAGGTGTCAATGCCAATCCTTATTACTGAGGGTCAGGGCCCAACAATCATTAAGATGGTTGATGAGAGAGGAGTCAGAAATCAAGTCCTTATAAATTGCTTTATCCTTGAGGCCGGGGAGGGTGACCCCATCATGCCACACTAAGCCAACAACAAGGTTGAGAGGAGGATCAGGTTTCTTGGGAAAGTTGGCCCCATCACAGGCATTCAGGATGGAGGAGTAAGTTCTAAAATTCACAGGGGGAAGGTTGAAGTTGTCTGCAAGGTCACAAAGAGCCATTTTCCAAAATGCTATCAAAAGTACAAATTCCTAGTTGGCACCATTTCTTGGTTGAGAAACCTTGGAGGAGAGTGAGGGGTTTGTTGTTATGGTAAAGATTCCACCAAGGAGAGCTGAAGGTGTGACACTTGGACCCACTACCAAGAACAATACTGGTTGATTTTTACTGAACTTTATGCTTGATAGCCTCCCAAGATTTCCAAAGGCTTTTGAAAACTGTAGATCTAGACGAGGTCATGGGATAGTCACACATGAGGATGTCACTAAAAGGAAGCAACTTCTAGGCTTTAGCATTCTTTAGAATTGTAGCTTCGATGTTATTGTGCACCAACACCTTCTAGGGCTCATTTCCATCAAGATCCTTAACAATCCATTTTGCATCTAGGGAAAGACCTTGAAGTTTCAAATCCTTGAGGACAAGGCCCCCAACATCTTTTGGGAGGCATTCCCATCTAACAATGTGCTTCTTCCTTCTTCCCCTCCCATTAGACCACAAAAATTTTCTTATCCTTTTTTGGATTTCATTGACCTGGTAGCTACAGAAAACCCAAGTCGAAGCAAAGTAAATACTATAGGCTGAAAGGATTTTTTGACAAACCTACAATCTTCCTGCAAGAGACAGATATTGCCTATTCCATTTGTTCAACTTCCTTTCAATTTTTTCTTTTAACCAAAAAGCTCAAGCTTCTCCATCAGGGTGGAGAAGTTTTTCTCTAGCTTTGGGAAGAGGGTTGTGTCATAAGCAAAGTGGACGTTCAGAAGCTTGGTGTTGTTAGGTAGCTTAACACCCCTGATTTTCGGGGAGACAAACTGATCTCTTAATAGGTAGTATAAGGCATCTGATGCAATGACAAATAGTGTCGATGCTAAAAGACACCCTTGAAAAATTGACCTTTCCAATAGGATTTCGTCTAAGAGGGACCCATTAATATCCACCTACGCAGACGCATCTCTCAAAAGGACCTTAGTCATTTCACAAAAAATCTCAAGGAATCCAAAGGCTTGCATTGTGGTGATTAAGAATTGCCTCTCAACCCTATCATAGGATTTTTCAAAGTCTAACATTACCATTGCAACATTCTGATTGGATTCCTTTTCCCATTGCATCGCTTCCTAGCCTATTATTAAGTTCTCTAAGATGTACCTTCCTTTTATGAATCCAGTTTGGGTGTTGGAAATAAAACTTGGAAAGATGTTGACAAGCCTTGAAGCCAAGACTTTAGCTAAGATCTTATAGGAGACGTTCAAAAGTGTGATAGGTCTCCAATTTTTCACAAGGGTTTTTCCCCCCCCTTGGGGAGGAGTCTGATAATACCTTTGTTAATTTCCTTACCCAAAGAGCCTCTACTTAAGGCTTCCTCATAGACTTGCGCAAGGTCATCTACCACCCAATCTGAGAAGCACTTGTAAAATTTAATGCGCAGGCCATCACAACCAAGAGATTTATCATTGCTTATAGTTGTAATAGTTAGCCTAATTTCTTCATTGCTTTACTTTTTCATAGCAACCCATGTGTAGTGTTATTGTATTTTTTATCCTAATATAACAGTTTTGATAATGATCCAATCCATGAATCATAAGCGGTGTAGGACAATAGCTATGAAAGGTAGTAGATATGAAGGGAAATTCCAAGCTATGAAGGGTAATAGTTGCCATCTATAATCGCTTACCAAATTTTTAGCATTACCTATGTAGGATCATGAACTGTGTTGAGGATTTTTTAGACAAAAGTAAGTGGATTATTTACTTGATGCAATGGTATTCTATTTGTGTTATTTGTTGGTGATTTCAACGAAGGCAATTTGAGATAGTAGGAAAATAAAATGAAGCTCTAAATTTTATAAATATTGTAGTGTTAATTTGAGGGTCATAGTTGTTTATAGGCAATCCATCTACCTAAATGATGCATTAGAGCCCTATCCCCTTATGTGACTTTTTCCCCAAGAGAAGAGAAAGTTATGAAATAACTCTTTAGAAACTAAAAAGGGAGATATAAAAATAAAGGATATTGTGATCCTTTGGTTAAAAGAGATATTAATAAAGAATAAGTATAAATACCTTTTAAAAGGGGAAAGAATAGTTACTTATTTATTTAAATAATTATTAGAGGCAACCTTTGTGAAAGGGTGTGATGGTTCGGAAACCACACCTTAAGACTTATATAAAGCATTGTGTGAGACATGGAAAATAAAAAAAGAATGGAGAACATTCAAGGAAGAAGGAAGTAGTTGGTGAGCTATGGACAAGATGGAGAAGGGGGCACATCCATAGTGTGTGTTCAACCTGGGGTACAAGAGGATACACTCAGGACAATCCTGGCCAAGGTATGGTTTACATGTTGAGTAATTACTTTGGAGCATGTTGTGAATGGTGTTGAACATTGTTCTGGTGGAACCAACACTCGTGTAGAGCTGTGAAGTCTGCTTATCTCTCCCAGACTACTCCATGGCAAGGGCCAGTACCAGTGTCATCTTCCTAGGGTGAGAGTGGCTTTTCCAAGTGTTATTATTCAGATAAGTATTAAAACCATTGACCCTAAAATATATTGAGAATATTAATCATATGCTTTGGCGTTAATGCATATGAATTATATGGATGTGTATTCAATTTCTCATGTTAACTATCTGCTTTGGAATTTCTTATTAAAGTACCACATATTATCTTTTGCATTGGTTATTTAAATTATCTTTATTCTAATATTTAATCCACTAAATTTGTTGCTAACACTTAAATAACTTTGGAGAAAAAGTGGCATTACATTTGTTATCAGAGCCTAAAGATCGGGCTTTCCTATCTTTCATATTAACCAATCTTTAAAATACCCCTTGCACATATCTATCAATGTACATTTGTCATTATTTTTGAGTCATAAGACTTAATTCTGTAAGACCTAACTTATGACCTTTACCATATGCCAATTTTGTTTTCTCTATTGTTCATGGGCATTATTAAAAATCCTAAATCATATATTATTCATGATAATATTACTTTGATAACTTCCTATTTATATATAAACTCAACTTAAAATATCCTACCGATAGCTTATTAGTAAAACTCTATATATATTTAAATCAATTATTGATCTATAAACCTATAATCCTTTTTAATTATAATAAGTTATTAATGTTATATATATATATATATATATATACATCTTTTAAAGATAATTCTAAATTTAAACCCTCACTATCTTTGAATATCCTGTTGTGGATGTATGTATACAAATTATTAGAGATTACTCCCTATTCAGAATTCTATCATACATATCCTATGATCATTGTTGTCCTCTAGTTGGTTAGAGTGGACTATGAAACATTCACATTGTTTTGTATCCAAAGATTCATACACGAGTATATAGAATAATGGACCCTCGTTGAAAAGGAATTATTCTAAAAGTTGAAACCTTTCATGCCAAGGATCGTGTCTCCTAAACATGAAATCCTATTGATGTATGTAACTTGTATTCCATGACAATTAGCAATGGGGTGCGCTATCTACAAAGAACCCAAATTCACAAAAAATCACATGGAGTGTATCCCATATCAAATGAAGTGCTAAGGGAAAATCATCTATTTCTAAGCGCCACCATTACTATCTATACACCTGTATTGCAGAAGATCCATTTTATCTGCTAAATTAGAGTGAAGGTTTTAAATATTTTTAAGGATTTAGCTATTGATAGGGCATCTTTACGGATGAAGATAATTTATTTGTTAAATTATTTCATAGCAGAGTCATATAATATACATATAGACAACTATACACCTCCCTAAGGAATATGTGAGGAATATGTGATGTTCAAAACACACTAATTAATAAATTTTTGTGTTCCATTCCTAATAGGGGAGAGGGGGCCCATATTGGAGCGGGTTCCAACAGTGGGATAGAAGTAGTCCTCAGTGGGCCTCATAGTGGAACATCTTAATATTCAATTGCAAAATACTTTTTATCCATAAAGTACACAAACTGACAAATCATGTGATGCCACATCAGCGCACCAATAAAACAAGACTTAGTGCACCACTATTCATCTCACTTTTTTTTTAAGCCTTTTTTAATATCTTAACAAAAAGCATGTTGATGTGGCATCATATTTGATGATGTGACCCTAAAATTAAATTTTTTAAGCAGGTGAGTTGCCAAATAAACTGCTGTACAAAATTGGGACTCATTTAAAATTCCACATAAGATTTTGAGAAACATGAAGTTTGGGTGCTCCACTATAGGCCCCTCTCCCCTATCTCTCTTATGCATCTTTCTATAATTATTGTTCAACATCTCTAATTTGTTGTTAATATTGCTTTCGATTCTCATAATTTAGAATGTTGTCCCCTGGATATTTCCCATGAGTCGGGTAAATAAAGGTTGCACTAAATGAAACATGCAAATAAGCGTTACAATATAGCATGGTTGATTGCAAGGGTGCTAACATAGTCGACATCCAAGCAAATGCAACAGTATTGGCCCACCAAGAGAGATATTTCAGTGTCGATTAGAAAATCTTGATTAAGGTTGGATGATTTGAAGATAACCAAGGATGATTTGAAGAACAGTAATTGATGTACTCTCTTCAAATAAAGTCATTTTAGGAAGCCACATATCTGTGTCAGAATTTTTTGCTTTGATATGGTGAAGATTACTCATTTGTATAAAAAATAAAATAAAAATATTAAGCGTCCACTGCAAAAAGATCCCTCATTTTGCATGATTTACTTGGAAATTTGATGTTCTAATGTTAACTTGTCAGGAAAATGAAATTTGAAATCGAAGATCACAAATGCATTTCCTAGAGATCAAGGCAGCAGTCAAAATTCAACCTTGCTTGCAAGAAAAACATGCATTTGTTTATTGACTCCAATCCAACTGCAGCCAAATTCCTATTTCAATCCCCGGTCTTTCATTGTTTTCCATACTTTTTCAGTGCAATCCCACTTGCCGCTTGCGGCATACATGTTGGAAAGCAACACATAAGGTGTAGCATCTTTGGGGGTCAATGACATTAGGACTTTTGCAACCTCTTTTCCCAGTAAAATGTTGCCATGGACTTTACAGGCACCAAGCAATCACAACCAAATAGTTGAACCAGGTGTTATATGCATTCTATCAATAAGTTTTTTTTATCTCATCCAGGTGTCCAACCTTACCAGGAAGGCCAACCATGCAACCATAATGTTCTGCTGTAGGGGTAATGTGTTGAAGCTTACTCGTATTATCTATGTTACATTATAACTTTATGGTTGAAGTTGCAAATTATTATTCACTGTGTCCAACATAAGGTTGATGTGTCTTAGTTTGCTAGTTTATGACACTTATGAAACTTAGTTCCATAGTGCAATATAAGGGTCAAATATGCGTATGTTCTATTTGGGCTGGAGCCTTTTGTCTACATAATATGATGTTAGGTTAGAATTAAGAAGTAGAAATATGAGTTTAGTTAGAAATAGAGTATGAGATGGATAGGGATGATGAAATAAAGAATTAGATTGTTATTACATTTCAAAGACATTATTCAATAATCTTTATGGAATTTACGTCATAGTGTGAGGGTAGTTCGATGAACATATAAATCAAAATTCTTGAAAGTATTTGCAATAACAGTTGATTTTATATGTGTAATAGTGAAATTTGTATATTCAGAAAATAGTTTACTATGTGTGTTATGTCTATTTAAAACCAATACATTGACATGTTTAATGTAACTACATTGTGGGGCCATAACCCATAGGCCCTTGGATTCACATCGTAAGCATGGAAAATTGACATTATGTTTGTAATGAGTTTGTGAAAATAACATATTAGACCCTTTTTGGGTCAAACATGGGGACATGTTGAATTTTAAAGGGGAGAGACTATCTATTCCAATCTTTTATGATATGCAAGTAGCTTATGTGATGTTTTTCACATGTTTATTTTATGAAATTTTGTATTGAACTTTGGATCAAACCAAATTGAGACAACAACCATACTTGAATTATATGTATCCTAGATACATGGATGTACAAATTATAGCCTTACAAATGTCACAGTTGGTATTTGTTGTTTCTCATTTTTTGGATCTAATTACCTACGAGTCTTTGACAAGTGATATATGTCGAAAGATGTTATGACAAGATTGGGTGTTACAAGCACTCTTTAAAATTGATAAAAATATGATAATTTACAATATTGGATTCTAAAATTGCCTAAAGTTTTTTAAGTTACCTTGTGAAATGGCATTTTAAGGTTTAAGAAGATTGAACCTAGAATTTTATGAAGTACTATTTGGGTAGTCATAACCTATGAATATTTTCTTTTGCTCAAGGTACTTAATGAATGTTGTTAGTACCATCTTCATCTATTGTACTTTGTTATTGGACTTGATCAACCCAATAACCTTGTACAATTGTCTTATAGGACTAAGATTCTATTTGTACATTGATTTTGATATATGAAAAGAGGATATTCAAGTAGTCCAAATGCATGAATACCATCTTAGAATGTATGTTGAATTTATAGATTATACTTTTATAAATTATGAGTGACCACATAGATTTGGACATGCATAGTAATTATTGTGTGATTACATTGTAACAATTTAAAGAAGTTACATGAGTGAGTAAAATCATATAGTTGAAGGATAAGAGGTTAAGTACATAAACTATAATTATCTTTTCAATTATAAATTCATGTATATTTCATAAGACATCTATATAGTTCTCATCATAATTTGGATTGAAAAAGTGATTTTATTCAAAATACTTGTGAATTTAAAGAAGCAAATAATGTAGATAAAGTATTTATTATGAAAAATACAAGTATTCAATGTTAGTATCTCCAATTATTGATCATGTGTTTCTTTGAGTTGTGATGCAGATACATCTTGTGCTACTGAGGACAGTAGTTAATTTATAGGGGGAGAATTGTTATGTGACATTTTCCCTAAGAGAAGAGAAAGTTTTGAAATAACCCTTTAAAAATTAAAAAGGGAAATATAAAAATAAAGGATATTGTGATCATTTGGTTAAAAGAGATATTGATAAAGAATATCTATAAATACATTTTAAAAGGGGAAAGAATAATATTTATTTATTTAAATAATTACTAGAGGCAACCATTGTGAAAGGGTGTGATGGTTTGGAAACCACCCTTAAAGACTTATATAAAGCATTGACTCACAAAAAAAGCATGGAGAACATTCAAGGAAGAAGGAAGTGGTT
Source organism: Sequoia sempervirens (assembly GCA_007258455.2). Classification (NCBI taxonomy): domain Eukaryota; kingdom Viridiplantae; phylum Streptophyta; class Pinopsida; order Cupressales; family Cupressaceae; genus Sequoia; species Sequoia sempervirens. The sequence continues at coordinate 44,138 of VDFB02313200.1, read as the reverse complement.
GGTGAGCTATGGAGAGGACATAGAAGGGGGCACATCCATAGTGCGTGTCCAACTTGGGGTACAAGAGGGTACACTCAAGACAGTCTTGGCCAGGGCATGGTTTACATGTTGAGTAATTACTTTGGAGCATGTTGTGTACATGTTGAGTAATTACTCTGGAGCATGTTGTGCACAGTGTTGAGCATTGTTCTGATGGAACTAGCACTTGTGTAAAGTGGCAAAGGCCGCTTATATTTTCTAGATTGTTCCATGGCAATAGCCAATACCACTGACATCTTTCTAGGGTGAGAGTGGCTTTCCCAAGTGTTATTATTCAAATGTATTAAAACCATTGACCCTAAAATATATTGAGAATATTAATTATATGCTCTGGTGTTAATATATATGAATTATATGGATGTGTATTCAATTTCTCATGTTAACTATTTATTTTGGAATTTCTTAATAAACTATCACATATTATCTTTTGCCTTGGTTATTCACATCCATTTTAATAATATTGTAGCTTTTAAATTATTTTTATTCTAATATTTAATCCACTAAATCTGTTGAACTAACACTTAAATAACTTTGGAGAAAAAGTGGCATTACACCTTGTAGAAGTCTAGGGGAATTTCTTTCAATTTAGCTTGCATATTGTTCAAAAATCATAAACCTACACTTTAACAATTTATTGGGATGCATTTTGGATTGTGGATGTTGTAATTAAAACTGGGAGGCTTTGGAAGAATTTGTAGGCTCAAGGAGCAGAAGGCCAAGCATGATGACAAATTGTTGAAAAGAATGGTTGATATAAATAGAGCTATATACCACCCAAAATAGTGCCACCAGCATAAAGATGCTCCCAGCTATATTAGCAGAAACGAGAAATGGGAAACATAATGGAAATGGAAATGGATATATCACATCCATATATAGAGATGTTTATCTGTTTCGTTCATTTATTTTATGAGAACTGCAAAACCTAGATCAAGTACATCGTTTTCCCTATTATGAAGCCAACCTTGTTTTTTCTCTATACGAAAAGGTCCATAGTAGAAGAACTAGAAGCACCTGTGTGTGTTATCATCCATGGAGGCTAGGATAAAAGAATTTTGATGATGACAACATAGGTGATGAAAATAGTTAGCACTAGAGTTTTCCTACCTAATTCTTCACCGTCACATATAGTTCCTCTACATATATCATACTAAATTCCTTCACATATCCTATTTCTTTTTAAAAATGGCCTATCAATTCTTTTAAAGCAAAAATATTAAACATGAAAATTCCAACTCACCCAATGCTCCTCACTCTGCTGCCGACTGTGTTGAATAAATTGTGGGCCGCATACTCATAAAATGTCATTATAATTAGGGGCTTTCATTAATTCTCCCATTAACCTTTTATGGAAAAAATGAATTTTCCATTGACAAGGGCTTTTCGTTGAAGCCAATGAGCTGCAAGGATAAAAACATGAAATGGAGCATATCCATCACATTTTTGGTAACCTTGATTTCTGATCAATGTAGTAAAATCTCCTTCTACCTATGATTGCAGATTCAGTAGGCTGTGTCTTGATATTAAACAAAAAATGCTACATGAGAGACTAAAGGGAAATCTAGTTGATCCTCCATCTAGGGCAATAATATAGTGTTTTTAGCCATATAAGTGATATCAATGGGTGAAAAGAAAGACTGAAGCAAGAGAATCAAAGGCTGAAGCATATTTAGCCCTCCACGTCAGGGGCTTTATTGTGTCTGTCTTTATCCACTGGTGTAATGCAGTCAGATTCCTAGCTGACAAGAGATGTCAAACCTACCACTAAAATATTGACAATATTTAGACATTGAGTGGATAATCGGCAGAGATTTTATCTAAATAGAGAAAATGAAATTGCTAATTTTTCTTTCACCTACAGGCTACATGGAAAGATAATTGGTAGGGCTTACTTGAAGCTATTAACCTGGATAGTGGGTCTACCCATGTTTAAATTATTGGTTTATGAAATTCAGAAGCACTGGTACCACAATAGGTATACATTCCCAGAAGTTCTTTCAACGGTATAAGATCTATAGCATAAGATACTCGTTAATGCTAAGTCTAGTCAACAGGGTGCTATCTTTATGGCCCTAATAAGCTATCCTGAACATTGTGATCACCAAGCGGCTCTAGCACATTTTCAGTGGATCCAAAAATTGAAGTAATTATATTTAACCACTAATTTTCTTAGATTAGTATAGAATAAACAACCTCTTCTTATTCTAAAATACATGACAAATAAAAACAACAATATATCCCAAACACTCAGGCTATATGAACGTGGGTAAAGAGTTATTGGTACTCCTAAACAGGCAGGAATAATAATCTCAAATGTTATAATAGACTTACACTTGAAGATAGTAAAACATATGTACAGTCATTGACAAATCAAACACCCAAATGATTAAAAGGGAAAGATATAAGGAAAACCAAGAAATGATCTCCATTTTAACTTACTTTAGAAGATTATAGTTTTTAGGTTGCCATCTCCAATTCATGTAACTCAAATCTGCCCTGCATTTCCTTCGTAGTCAAATGCCTCATCTATAAAGGAGCAAGATCTAGTCCTATACAGAGGATAAGAAGCGTTAAAGACCCATTTTGAAAACATAACACAATCAAAGAAAGAGAAGAGCCAAACAGAGAAACAAAAGAGTGGCTGCAAAACTGAGCACCGAGATCTTTGCATTCATATTCAATTTATAGGAAAATACATAATAAATTCTATAGCTACTTGGTCAATTATTTAGCTCAAACATTAATTTAAAAAAGGTGGCTCGATCATAGAAGAAGATGCTTGGTTAGATAAGCAAGTGGCTTGCACAGTTGTAGGCCCAATCTGACAGCATTAATTTTTATTCTAACATCCCTCTATAAATTAACTATACTGATGATATTAAATAACCCTTCATAATTTAGAAAAGATGGGTCCCAGCCTAAAGCCTTGTTAGGTACCCATTTATAGTCACTTATTCACTAATACAATGGTAGCCATTCACAATAATCCCCCTTAAATGATAACCATCAAATACTCATGTGACTTCTCACAAGCCTAAAAGGCTTCTGAGATATGCAAACTTAGTTTCACATAAAGCCTTGGTAAATAAATCAGATATCTGATCCTCTAATTTGCAATACTAAAGGTGAGTCCCTTGTTGTTGGATGAGATGCTTGATATAATGGTGATAAACTTCTATATGTTTTGTTTGAGCATGAAACACTGGATTCTTGGACAACATAATGACACTTTGATTATCACAATGAAGTAGAGAAGGCCCTGTTTGATGTTGTTTGTGTACTGAAAGAATAGCCTGCAACCAAGTTATTTCTTTAGCTGCTTCATTTGATGTAGTATATTCAACTTCTATAGTTGATAAATCAATAGTAAATTGCTTCTTACTACACCATGAAATGGGACCAGAACCCAAAGAGAGAACATAACCTATAGTTGATTTTCAATCATCACCACAACCTACCCAATCTGAATCAAAATACTCAATAAGTTACAGATCTCCATGAGAAGAGTAATAAACACCCATATTCAAAGTCCCTTGTACATATCTCAATATTCTTTTTTCCGCCAACCAATGTGGAACCTTAGGAGAACTCAAAAATCTTGAAACCACACCTACTGCAAAAGAAATATCTAGTCGAGTGTGTGTTAAGTACACAAGACTACCAACCAGTTGCTTGTATAAGGTAGGATCAACATCCTCACCATCCATATCCTTAGTCAACTTTAATCCTAGAGCAAGCACAGTAGATACACCTTTGCAATCTTCCATCCTAAACTTTCTCAACAAGTCTAAAGCATATTTGGTTTGAGAGAGGAAAATTCCATCATCTTTCTACCATACTTGGATGCCAAGAAATTAGTGTAGAAAACCAAGATATGCCATCTCAAATGTACCTTGTAATCTTACCTTTATGTCATTGATTTGGTTCATATTATGTTCTGTGATAATAAGATAATCAACACAAACTACAACAATTATTATTCCACCATCATCAATTTCACATACAAGTTTGGATCATGAGGACTATTATGAAAGCCTTGAGTTTGGAAATATTCATCAATCTTAGCATACCATGCCCTTGGGGCCTGTTTCAAGCCATATAGAGATTTCCTTAACTTGCAAACTAAGTGTTCTTGGCCTAAAATTGTAAATCCTTATGGTTGAATTATATAGATTTATTCATTAATTTTCACCATTCAAAAATGCATTCTTAACATCCATTTGGAGTAAATGCCATTTCAAATGTGTTGCCAATGCTATAATATTCCTAACAGTACTAATCTTTGCTACTACAACAAAAGTTTCTATGTAGTTAATTCCCTCTTTTTGGGAATACTCTTTTTCCAGTAGTCTTTCCTTGTGTTTTTCAATGCTCCCATCTAACTTGAACTTAGTCTTATACACCCACTTATTGTTGACCACATTCTTGCCCTTGGGCAAGTCCGCCAATTCCCACGTTGTATTCTATATTAAAGATTCATATTCATTTTGCATATAGCTTGTTTCCATTCATGTTTACCCTTAGCTTCATCATATGCTTGAGGATCATTGGTCTTCATTATGTTGGTCATTAAAGCATAATTAATTTGTTGACTCTTTTGATAAATTTCTTGAAGACTCTTAGTCTTAAGAGGAGGACTACATTCTTCAACTGTACTAGAAGTTTCCTTAGAAATTTCATTGGTTTCAAATGACTTAGAAGATTCACCATTATCTATGTCCACTTTTGAAATAGGAGAGGATTGCATAATATCCTCAAACCCTTTATTAAATTTGACATCCCTACTTGTGAAAACATCCTCCACACTAGGATCATACAACCTATATCCTTTCCTTTGATCATCATAGCCCACAAAGATGCATTTAACACTCTTCTTAACAAATTTATTTTCTCTAATCTCATTTGGTATGTGAGCAAATGTTTCACATCCAAATACTCTAAAATACTTAACCTCTGGTTTTTCTCCAGTCCATGCTTCTTTGGGAGTGATTTTCTCCAAGAAAATTGTAGGAGATCTATTCAAGACATGAGATGCAATATTGACAGCCTCAACCCAAAGAAACAAAGGGAGACCCTTGGATTGTAGCATGCACTATGCCATTTCCACTAAGGTCATATTCTTCCTTTCAACAATGTAATGCCCCGTCATAATAACCTAAGGAATGTTGCAATAGTGTATAAAAGTGTAATAATTTTTTTTTTAAAGTTTAATTATTAAGTTAATTAGTTGCATACATTCATTAAGCTAAGCGACGTTACACTACTTTGAGTTTTCCATAAGTGACTTAAGTATTTCGTATTGCACATATTAATTAACATTAACATAAACATCAAAGATAAACATTACATTTGAAACTCCATTCAAGATAACATAAAGTACAAATTTGTCTCATACATTGCATTTGATATAGTAATACATTTCTCATTCATCTAATGAGGTAGTTCAATAATAATTACAATTACAAGTGTTCACCTCACAACATTTGAGGGATGTTTTTCAATACAAATTTACAAAAATTACAATGAAGAAGTATTCATAAGTTCCAAATGCGAGCTCTCCATCCATGAAGCTCTTGATGCCATGATCACAAAATTGGGACCCAACGGAGTAAGGTGCACGTTCCACCCAACCATGTGGTACCCGTAAGTCCACCCCCCATGCTAGGAGATAGTAATAAAGTTATCTAGACCTAATCTACTAAACCTAGACACTAGTACACAACAATCTATTGGTTACATTGCTTCCAGATTTAGACATTTGAATGTATTACATACACAAAGTTAACTGTTATTCTAGGTGGAGTGTCATCACAACGTTGCAAAGGTTACCTTGGTGTTTCTTCCTAGGTTCCGGCCCCCAATCCTTGGGTTACCCTGGTAACCTCTTACGAAACCTGGCCCCAATGCATACCATTGTGGAATCGTTTGTCTTTTGAAGAAACAAGACACCGATTTTCCATTCCAGGCCTTCTCATCTTATACTCAAGACTAAAGTAGCTCAAGAGTCATAAGTGAGGCATAACATCTTATTAAGAATTTTAAATCTATCTACTGTGTTCTTAGTTGTCACTGGATTACTAACTCTTTATAAGTTACCCTGACACCACTTTGTGTGTCGACCCTTACAAAAAGCCACTCCCCTAAATATAACAAAGGAATCTATATTCTCTAACTAAAGTTTACATAGTGTACATTTAACTAAAATAATATAAAAGACCCAACATGTTATAATGGACATCAAATTGTTGATCATAAACAGGTGTCAATCCACCACACAAATCCATGTACACATCCTTAGTTTACATAGGAACTCAATTTAACAATCCCAATTCCCATATTTACAATTGGTCTAGAAGACTTTGAAAATAAAACTACGATCTTTCCCAATTTGCCCCAATTAAATACACAACTGAAACAAATCAGAAAATTAAACATCTACCATTCAGATATATTAAATCCAATCATTCAAGGAATTAACTAGAAATTATAATATCATAAGAAATTTTCATAATTTAATTCTAACTTGTACTTTCACAACTTCACAAATCAATATCCACTAAATTTTCTATTTTAACTTCTCTGTTATAATTATGCTCAATGTTTATTTTTAAAATCAAATAATCCCACATAAAAATAAATAAATTCTAAATAACATATAATTAATATAATATAATATATATATACATAAATAAATAAATATATATATATATATATATATATTATTATTTCATATACATAAAACCCCAATCGAAATTCATATGCGGATTAAACACTGTGAAAAATTTACAAATTCGTTTATACCCTATTATACACAGCCACGGTTGTTTATACACATCCGACAGCCTTTCCCTTATGGGGAAGCGGCTGTGTGGCAGCCGCCGCTGCTAGTGAAGGCAGCGTCGGTTGCCTCCAAAGCCGTCGCCCCATATGGGGGCGGCTGTCGGGGTAGCCCCCTTGCACATCCCCATGAATCATTTTTTAAAGAAACGAAAATTTCCGAAAATAAACCCTCGCATCTTTTAATATTCCGCGTACAGAATTTTGATTTCTAATAAATCGATTTTCATGATCAGTATTCATAAAATAATTCTTATGTATATATTATTATTATATATATATATGTATATGTATATATAAAATCTATATACATATATATAAAATAATAAATATATATTTATAATTAAACAGAATTTACACAGTAAATAATTTACTGGAAATAGATAATTTCTTTCAATTGAATTCTCTACAGAATTAAGAAATTTATCAATAAACATATTTTATTTCATATAATTTTCAAATTCAATCAGAGATCTCCAAAATGATCTACCTTTTTAACAAATAATTTAATCATGAAACCCTTCAATGGTTTTGTAAATTTTCATCTATAGGTTTTTCTACTGTATAAAATAAATCTCTGTTTGCCCCTATTTGTTTCCCTATAATTTTCTTGTTTTTACAATTTTCTCAGAGATTTACAAATTTAACAGCAGAAAATTTTCTTTCCTTTCTCATCTCAAATATTTCATAGATCTTTCCTACTATAAAATCTTTACAAAAATTCCCGAGAAAACAAAACACAGGAAAAACTAAACTAATATTTTCTCAAACATTCTTTTCAAAAGAAATCAAATTATACAAAGAAGAATACCTGAAGCTTGAGATTTGACTGTAGAAAAGAAAAATCCTCTGTTGTCTGTAGCTTGAGTTTTGGCTGTAGAAAAGAGAATCCTTTGTTGTTCGTAACACACAGATCTCCAAAACTTCTTCAACCAACAAAAAAGAACTTCCCACCAAGGGATCTTCCACAAATACACAGTATTACCAATTCAACACAATACATAAATTTTTTGCCAAAAGCTGAGAAATTTTTTTTCCGTGAAGAAATTGAACAACCTCTGTAATTTCCAAATCCCCAGATAATATCCGGCAAAATCTCCAACAATATTCAATTAATGCACTGGCACACATGTTGAGAAGTGGTTGCAAAATATCTTCTCCACCACTTCTCCGCCAATTCCCAATTGCATGCAATTTATTTATTTAATTTAAATTTACAACCACTATTCAAATCTCATGCATTTATTTTTATTAATTTTCTAATTTTCAAATACAAAAACAATTTACAAATCGAATTCCATTTTCACAAATAATAATTTTTAATTAAAATAATTCTATTTACACACAATTTTAATGCAATTTAATTTAATTATTTAATTTATTTAATTAAATAAATTCAATCTTTTAAGATCAAACCATTTAACCAAATAAGCTAATTAATTAATTAAATAATAAGCAACTAATTTCTTCAACATTTAAAAATTAATTTAAATAACAATAATTTAAAGAACAATGAACTAACATTAAAAATTAACCAAATTTAACTTTCAAACAATTAATCCAAATAGAAGAATGCAAACAATCCTATAACTCAGACTAAAAACAGACATAGTACAGTGACCGGGTTATAAACTAGACTAGGGTGAACCAAACTACTATCTCCCAATCAATGTTTCCGTTGAGTCTTAACACGCTTAGACCTGAGTACCTAGGTGGAGTTGGTGTCATGTACCTGCAATTCCTGCAACCAAGCAAATAACGTGCATATATATATATAAAGCATTAAACAGACACACCGTGTGGAGAAAATCACGGATATCACAGGGTACTCGCAAGCGAGTGATGTGATTCCGTTCTCCACACCAATATAGGTCACATCATACTAACGAAATAAATTAACTGTTAGTCCATCATAAACATATACATAGCAATAATCAACTGAAAGTAAACATCTACGCTATCTCAAATCATGTCTGAAATCAATAATTACCAAACAATGTATCATCATGTCACAGAATAAATCCACTGTCGCTCAAAAACCAGCGATCAAAATATCCGAACAAGTATCATAGTCTAGTAGTGTGAAAACATAACAACAAAAAACATAAGCATAAACGGAGGGGTACTACAAACAACACCATTTTGCTGAGGAGTATATCTATTAGTCATTTCTCTCTTGATCGGGCATGAAATTCACAAAAGGATTTGAACTTGTTATTGACATATTCTCCATGATTATTTGTTCTTATTCTCTTGATCTTATTCCCACTTTGTTTTTCCACAAATGCTTTGAACATTTCAAATTTTCTAAACACTTCATCTTTTTGCTTAAGGAAGTAGACCCAAACTTTCCTTGAAAATTCATCAATGAATGTTAAGATATTCCTAGCTCCTCCCTTTGATGGGGGATTCATAGGCCCACATAAATCACTATGGACAAGTTCAAGAGATTTACTTGCCCACCATGTATACCTTTCAAACTTGTCTCCATGTTGTTTTCCAACCATGCATCTTGTACACACATTTGTGTTTATTTGTATCCAAGGTAGTCCATCAACCATATTCATCTTAGAAAGCATAGCCAAACTTTGATAATTTAAGTGACCAAATCTTTCATATTTGTAAGTCATAAATTTACAAAATTCCTTGTTTGTCTGGTTCATAAGAAGGCCAACATCAAGGCACGATAATAAAAAAAATTCATTATGTGTGTTGGTAGAGGCTTTATTCTTTAAGCCTTTGTGTTTTTGTGTTTGGAGAGTGTATTTTGTTCTTGCTATGGCTACCTTAGAGATCTCTAACATTGCGGTTAGTGCAAAATTAGATGGTTCTAACTATGCAAGTTGGAAATGTGAGATGGAATTGATTATACAAATGAAAGGCTTATGGGAGCTAGCAGTAGAAGATAAACCTACAAATGAAAGTGAGCATGAAAAATGGAATAAAATGGATATGAATGCACGGGCTACTATTTTATTGCAAATTAGTCCAGGGATAAGGTCTCATGTTCAAGATCTGAAAACAACAAAGAAAATATGGGAAACTTTGCAAACAATGCATGAAAGAACTAGCAAGTTAAAAGTGATGGATGTCAAAAGGCAATTAATTCATTTTAAAATGAAGGGAGGAGATAGCATGAATGATCATATTGCAAAATTGAAAAACTTAAGAAATCAACTTGCCTTGATGAAGGTTGACTATGAAGACTCTGAAATTATAATTTTTTTAATTGAAAGTCTTCTAGATGAGTATCATAACTTCATCCGCACATTAGAGCTAACTGGTAAATTTGATAATATCACACTAGAAGAAGTGTATGGGGCTTTGTTGAATGAAGATGATAGAATTAAAAAGTTCACAAGTGAGTCTAGCAAGAGTTCTCAAGCATTTATGGCTAGAGGAAAATATAAGAACTACAATCAAAATAAATCATATCAAAATCAAAATCAAGGGAATCAATAGAGAAATAATCAAAGACAATGGAATCAACCAAGGAATAATCAACAGAGGAATGGTTTTCAAAAAGCACAAAATGGATGGAGAAACAAAAAAGATCATTCTAAAAGAGAAAAAGCTATCACATGTTATAATTGCAGAAAAGAAGGGCATAAAAGTGATCAATGTCCTTGGAAATGTCATGTAGGAGGTCAAGGAAAATTTTATTAAAGAAGGCAATCAAATTTTGCTCAAGAAGATGGCTTGGTCAGATAAGCAAGTGGCTTGCACAATTGTAGGCCCTATTTGACAAAGTTAATTTATTCTAACATCCCCCCTAAATTAAATATACTAATAATATTAAATAACACAATCAAAAAAATAGAGAATCGCTAAATAGAGAAACAGAAGAGTGGCTACAAAATTGAGCACCGGGCTCTTTGCATTCATATTCAATTTATAGGAAAATACATAATATATTCTACAGCTACTCAGTCAATTATTTAGCTCAGACATTAATTGAAAGAAGGTGGCTCGATCAGAAGAAGATGGCTTGGTCAGATAATCAAGTGACTTGCACCGTTGTAATTTATTCTAACACATTTTCCATCAAATAGATTACATCCTGCCCCTCCCTCATTTCCCTTGTGTGTGTGTGCAATCTCCACAGCAAAATCTTCTCTTGCTTTTCCATCTCCAGATCCAATATTTTGCTTCGAGAGAGCTGTATCGCTTCCATTTACGTCCACACTCAATGGAGAGTTTGTAGAAGCCGTGAATGAAGCATTTGCAGTGACCAATGAACTGTGAGTAGGAACCTCCTTAGAACTGTTGTCATATCTTTCTACACGTGCATTGGCTTCTTCTTGATCAGGTTTATCCTCCGTAGAACTAAAATTTCTTGTAAGAACAATCTCTTGTTCCGAGGATGGATTAACGGCTCCCACAACATGAAAGGTACTAAAATTTCTTGTAAGAACAACCTCTTGTTCTGAGAATGGATTTAGGGCCCCCACATCATGCACTAAACTAAAATTTGTTGTAAGAACAATCGCTTGCTCTGAAGATGGAATTAGGGTCTTTGGGTTCAACGAGGAATTTGGGAAAAAAGTGGAATTTAGATAAAAAAAGGTATGTATTTTGTCTTATACCTTCTCCTGTGGAGTCCACATTCTTAAACTGAGATGTTTGCAGAAACCCAATGAAACGAGGTAAACGCATTCATTTTGGTAGGATAATGAAAGCACTCAAGGTGAGGAAAAACATTAAACCCAATAAGAGTAACCCCTAAAGCAGAACTCATGCCATACATGCGACCACCTGAACCAGATTGAAAATCCCATATCTGGGGATTGGAAGAACCCCCACCCATAGTGCCAAGAGACGAGGACGAGCTTGCTATAACAGGAAGCATCCAGATTTCCCGAGGTGTGGATGCATGCAGGCATGTATGCAAAATGTGGAAGGATAGAAGAGACGCGTGAATTGTTTTACAAATACCACCTAAAAACTTTAGACCCAGAACCGAGCACCTTCTGTACAATTTGCAATCAATTTCCACGCCTCTAAACTCATGCGGTCTCCCGCTTAGGAATGCCCATAGAGCCTCTGACAATTTGCAGAGCGCCAATCAAGCAGCACCAGAAAAGTTCGAATGAATATTTGTCGTAAAAAATACGCAATTTAACTGATGCAAATAAGAAACCAAACAATTTTTTTTGAAACATTCTGCAAGCACATTAGTCACTGTTTAACAATTGATGGCAATAGTTCCGAGCAGGAACAAAAAATAAAGTCATTGAACCTTCTCTACCTTAAGCTATCATCTCACATTAAAATTTATTGTGAACTTGATAAAATTTCATGGAACTCTTCTCATATATTATGCACCCAAATAATATAAAATACAAAGGAAAAATATATTCTACTTGCATTCCTCTTTGTGTAAAAAATGAATAACAAGTTAATCCTAAAAATATGACTCTAGGAAAACTCATTGCCAACAATTCACTAACAGAAAACTCACCGCCAACAATTCACTGCGGGAAAATTCACGGCTATGATAAATTCACAAGTAAAATTCATCACCAGTATTAACATTTTTTAATATATATTTCGAAAAACTTTGAAATTTTTTTGCAAAAGAAGAATTTCATTTATGATAGTAAAAATAAAAATAAAAATATTTTTCAATATATTTTATTTTATTAGTCATCTATAATCAATTATACATATGAAAACTATATAATCTAACAAGAGCTCTAAATGAGCTAGAGTCCTTGCCAAGAGGGAAATGTTAAGCTTTAGATATTTGAAGGACATTGTGTAAGACAAAGCAATTAAGTGTAAATATTGGTGTGAAATTTGTAATATTTAATGAGGTAGTATAGTATGTATATGTTTCTATTTTTATATATATACATTGTATATATATTTTTCTAAATATATTTGAATGCATGTAAATCAATATGTATATGGATATAGTATGGAGGTGTAATAGCGTAGATATATATATATATATATGCATGTAGACACATATGTATATACATATGTATAGATATATATACATCCTTACATAGATAGTTACATCGATATTATAAAGCAAAGGCATTGATTGATTTGAAATAAGTAAGCTAGAATAGACAAATCACAGACAAATCACATAAGGAACAGGTGGATTGAATGTGTAGATTTGGCAAATTGTAAATTTTGGTTGGTATGACAATGTTTTCAATAAAAGGATGTTGATAATGAGCATCTCTCTCTCTATATATATAAGCACGGATACGTAGATAAATGCACATGTATAATACATCTTGTAATATATTATCGAAAACATTTGCATGAATGAAAGGTTATCTTTGTTGAATCTTGCTATATCAAAACACCAATCCTGGGAATGTTTGAGGGAATGAAGCAGATTTTTTTTTTTTGTTTTGGGACATGTGAAATGGTGTCCTCCATAAATTTCACTTTCATATATGTATCATAAATTGAAGAAATGTCATTAATCTTTGTTGTTAAATTACATATTTAATTATACAAGTAGAATAGAGCTAGAGAAAATGAAAAGCATGTAATATCAATGAGGTTCCATACTTTTATTCATACAAAATTTGTTGTTTTTAGGGTCGTATTTGCTGCTTGGCCAAGACCAATTTTAGTAGCAACTAAACGCTGGGAATTGAGGCAAGCAACAGCTTTTTACTGGTGATAAAATTTTGGAACAGAACAAAAAACATTAGTATAGAGACTAATTTGATTTGTTACAAGTAGTGAAATAGATAGTCTTTTGTGCGACAGATCGAAGGCTTGACATTGTAAGCCATTGATGAATTGCATGTGCACAAAAGCTATAATATAATATTGTAAAAGCTATGCAAAGGTAAAGATGGATTTTTTTTATCGATTGCAATGAATGAAAAATAGAGGGAAGTAGGAGTGTAACGTTGTTAGAAAGAAAAGGCATGTTTGAATAAAGATTTTAGTAAATCATCAAACAATGTGAAGAAATGGGTAGAGAAGATAAGGAAATGACAATGTTGTGGGTGTAGGAACTTAGAAGCGCTTCATTGTTTGTGTGTAACATAACTCATATAAACATCTTGAATAGTGTTTGAATTATCTCTCGTGAAAGAATAGAAGAAAGTGGAGAAGAAATGCAATGAATATTATATTGGAGAGAATTAAAACTTGGCACCTTAAGCGACTAATGAGTTGTGAATGCATATAAAGTAAATAATATGTGAATTTCTATATGATTATATCATGTATTTATTGTATATAATTCTCTATCTTAAAAAACTAGCCATCAAAATTAGGACGCAAGGATATGAACTTAGAACATAATTTTGTTAAGATTATTGTTTGATTGCTAAAAGATACAAGTGTCTTGTTCGTTTGAACTATTACAGCATGAAAACATACATGGCAGATGAATTAAGGCAATCAAATGTTGTAGAGCATGTAATTGAAAATGTTACATATGAAATTTGTGGCGGTCACCTTGAATTTTACAGCACTTTAGTGTATTTTGCAGAGTAGAAAGAGCTATTGCATTTCTTCATTCTAGCACGATGGATGCAATATGTGTACAAATGGAGCCAAGTCCATATTCAAAACATATAAGAATGAAGGCCAGCCAAGAAAGCATGAATGGGACTTGAAAAGCATTGGTCCGACAAAAATGGAAAAAATACATGGCAAACACATAAAGGTGGCCAAACATTGTAGAGTATGTAATAAAAAATGTTATAAAATTTGTGGCAATTATCTTGAATTTTATAGCACTTTATTGCGTTTTACAAAGCGGAAAGAGATATTGCATTTCTTCATTTTGGCAAGAATGTAAGCAATACATGTAAGAATGAAGCCAAGTCCAATTACAAAACATATTAAAATCAAGGCAAACAAAGGAAGCATGAACGAGACTTGAGAAGTACTGATCTGACAAGAATGGTTGGCATGCATTTGAGCAAGGGTCAGAAACAATGTTTTGTTGGGCAGAGTTAAGACTTTACATCATAAGTCATTGATGAATTGCAAAAGCATATAAATTTTAAAATAGCATTCTAAAATAAATTTGAGTGTAGACATGTCTTGTTTTTTATTCAATAGCAATCAATCAAAATTAGACAAAGAAAAAAGCATTTCGTTATTGGACAAAAAAGATATGCTAAGTAGCACTAATAAGTCTAATTGTCTAGAATATCCTACTGATTGGCCTATGAAGATATTCAAAACTTTTTTGAAATCACCCACGCCTACAATATTATATTAAAATTAAGAATTCTCACAACAATAACATGATTTTGTTTCCATTATGATAAATAGGAGACAAAGGGTGCATCATTGGGTGGTGTTGTAGAGGCAATTTCTCATGATGCTAAAGATTTTTCAAATTTTGGTAAGGTGGGAAACCCTGCTCCAGGGACTGGCTTTAATGGTGGTGGTCAAGCTAATGTTGGGAGGTTGGATCATGGTTGTCTTTCGGATGGGACATCTTGTGGATCATTTCTGTTGGGTGTCTCAAATGTCCTTCCTCCCTTTGGTGGTCTGGGTCTGGATGGTACTTCCTTCGACAAGGTGGGGTCTATTTTTGTGGATTATGAGGCAGTTATCATCTCTAAAGCTGCCCAGCATGCTGCTACCTCGGTGGATGGTAAGTATTGGTCAAATTTATTTGGTGCTAAGCTTAAGGAGAAGAGCTCCTCACCTCCTGTGGACTTCTTTATTGACCTATTAACTAGCAATTATTTTTTCTTTATGTTGAATTGTATTATTGATAAGGGTATTCTTTCCATGGAGCAATCATTGGTTGGTAAGTTTTTGGGACCTTGTCCTAATACTGAAATGGTTTGTAACCTAGCTAGGAATCAGTGGTATCTGAAAGGCCAGGTTGAGGTTGTGGCCCTTTCGAAGGGATTCTTCTCAGTTTCTTTCTCTTGTGATGAAAATCTATTGCAGGTTTTGGTGGGGGTGCCTTGGCTTATTGGAAAATCTACTCTGGTGCTGAAGAAATGGGAGGTAGGTTTCTCCTCGAGCTCTTGTTCTTTTGACTCGGCTCTAGTGTGGGTTCGCTTGCTCAGGCTTCCTATTAAATTTTGGGATGAGAAAGTCTTTAAAGGAATTGCTTCTACCTTTGGACGCTTTCTTTTTATTGATAATCCTACTGCTTCAAGGTGTAGGCTTGTTTATGCTCGGTTGTGTGTGATTTTGGACCAGGCTACGGATCTTCCATCGATGATAAAGATAAACTCTAAGTTGGGAGTCTGGGAGTAGGCAGTTGAGTTTGAGTCTATCCCTTTTGCCTGTTTCCACTGTAAGAAGGTGGGTCATTGGGCAAAGAAGTGTCCTCTAAAGCCAATGGTCCCTCCTTAAAAGGCCTCGGCCCCCTCTCAAAAGGAGACCAAATTTTGGAAGGAGGTTGGGAAATGTCTTGTTTCTAGGGTTCAGACAAGCTCTGTTGAGCCTTTAGAGGAGGTGGTGTGTGAGGGTCCACCTCTTGGTGACTTAGCTATGAAGGATCTTATTGCTCTAGTTCATCCCTACCTTGCCAAGGAAGTTCCTTTTGAGGAGGGTGAGTTTAAGGCCCCATGTGTTGATGAGCATGTTGTTAATCTAGTGGAGGAGGTTGGTGTCATTTTGTTGGCTATTGTAGTTGCAGAGCTTGAGAAGGTGACCCCTCTGAAGATGTTCTTTGAGGATTTGTTTTTAAATTCCAATGAGGATTAAATCAATTGTGGTCAAATAGGATTTTCCTTTTGTTGAGCCATTGGTGGAATCAGTTTCAGAGAAGTTGGTGCTCACCTCTTCTATCAATGATTGTTATTCCTGTGCTCCTCTGGAAGAGAAGGCATGTGTCCTTGTCTCTACTTCCAAGTCTCATAATAAGAAGAAACTAAATCCCTCAATGGTGGGGATGGCTCCAAGGAATCGTTTTAAGCTGGATTGTGGTTCGAAGCCAAGGGGTAGACGAAGGCTTTCTTTACAAAAGGTTTGGGAGAGGGAAAGCAAATGTGATATTATTGATGGTTCGTAGATTACTCTACTTGAGATGGGCCTAAATGGTCCCTCAGATAATATTTTATGAAGATCCTCTCTTGGAATATAAGAGGATTAAATAATCCTCATAAATAGGATCTCCTTGCAAACATTGTGAGAGATCATTGTCCTGATATGATCATTTTGATTCAAGAGACTAAGATGAGTGCAAAGAAGGTTGAAATAATTAAGAATAGATTTTTTAAGGACTGTGGTTGTCAGGTTGTTGATTCTGATGGTGCTTCTGGTGGGGTGGCAATGTTTTGGAATCCTAAGGTGGTTGTTGGCTCTGACTTGTTTTCTCTTCAGAATCATGTCGCTACTTCATTTTTTTTCTTCAAGGATAAGTTATCTTAGGTTTTGTTGAATATCTATGCTCCTAATGTGAAAATATCTCGTAAGAGTTTTTGGGTGAGTTTGAATACCTTTAAGGCTCAATTCTCTTTTTAGAACTAGTTGGTGATGGGGGATTTTAACACCCCACTAAATGATTCTGATAAGTTTGGGGGATCTCAAGTGGCAAATGATAGTCATCTTGATCTCATGAATTTCATTAATGATAATCTTTTGTTGGATTTGGATTTGGGAGGGGCATCCTATACTTGGTCCAATAGGCATGCTAGGGATGCTCTTATTCAGGTCAAGTTGGATCAAGCTCTTATTTCTCCTTATTGGTTGCATTTTTATGCGTGTTCTCTTTTTGCTCTTACTAGGCTCGGATCAGATGATTTTCCTATATCCTTGAATTCTAAGCCTTTTGGTCAAAAAAAGATTTTTTGTTTAGGTTTGAAAAAATGTGGACAAGCCACCCAAACCTGCATTCAAAAATTGTTGAGTGGTGGAATATTAATGTTGATGGATCAGCCATGTATAAAGTTTCTAAGAAGCTTGCTTTTGTTAATTAGAACCTGATTCAGTGGAATAAGGCTTCGTTTGGATACATTTTTTAGGAGAAATCAGAGCTTAAGGCTAAACTAGATATTGTGTAGCAAAGAATACAGGCTTTTGGGTCTAATTCCTCGCTTCTTCAGGAGGAAAGTGTCCTTTTGGCTAGTTTGCATAATATTATGGCTAGGGAGGAGGAATTCTGGAAGCAAAGGTCTAGAGCTATTTGGCTTTGAAGTGGGGATAAAATTTATACCCATTTTTTCCATCTTACGACTTTGAAGTAAAGATCCTCTAATAGGATATCTAAAATTGTTGTGAATAATTCTTCTCTTGAAGAGGATGATGAAATAAGGTTTGTGGCTCGGTCTTTCTTTGAGGACCTTCTCTTAGAGGATCATCCACTGGATCTTGTCTACCAACAGGGCTTCCTTAACGTTATTCCTAGCTTGGTGTCAGAGGAGGAAAATAGGGTCTTGGTTGGTATTCCATTGGATGAGGAGATTAGAAAGGTCATGTTCTCTTTTAAAGGAAATAAATCTCTGGGACATGATGGGTTCCCAATGTTATTCTTTTAGTCTTATTAGGATATAATTTCGAAGGATGTTATGAATGCCACTAAAGGACTCTTTGGGAGTAGGCAGCTTCTTAAGGAATTAAATTCCACATTTAGAGTGTTAATTCCATTTATAATATTTTCTCAAAGGTGCTTGCTTCAAGGCTACAAAGGGTGCTTTCTAAGATTATCTCACCTCAGCAGAATGATTTTGTACCAGGAAGGAAGATTTTGGATTATATTCTCACGGTGCATGAAAACATCCATTCTCTTAAAGTTAACAAGAAGCCTAGGCTCACTTTGAAGCTAGATTTGGTTAAAGCTTACAATTGGGTGAACTAGCATTTCCTTAGCAACATTCTCAAGGTGTTTGGTTTTTTGGACTAGGTTTTGCAATTGGTGTGGCAATTAATCTCCTCTCCTTCTCGTGTGGTGCTTATCAATGGTTCGCCCTCTATCTTTTTCAGAAGTTCTCATGGTCTTCGATAAGGAGATCCTATTTCTCGCTTTCTTTTTATCATTATGGTGGAGTCTCTGGGAAATTTTCTTCTTTAGGCAGTGTCTAATGGGGCCTTCAAAGTTCTATATCCTTCCTTGCGTCACCTTTATTGCTCTCATCAACAATTTGTTGATGATACTATTATTTTTGTGGAGGCTTTTGTTTTTGCAACTAAATCTATTCGTCTTATTCTTCAGTAATATGAGGCGGCTTCGAGTCAAAAGGTGAGATTGCCTAAGAGCACTACTTTTTTTCTTAATACTCCATAGCATCATCAATTGAAGATTGCTAGTATTCTAGATTGTGGTATTGGGGAGCTCCCCTCAACCTATTTGGGGCTTCCTCTTTGTTCTAATGGTGTCCCTGATTCCTTTTGGAATGGTATCATTGATAAGTTTCATTTGAAGCTTGTTGGTTGGAAGGGTGCCTTGCTTAGTCAAGTAGGTAAAATTTAGTTAATAAGGTCAACTTTACATAATTTTTCAGTTTATACCTTAATTTTGTTCCAAATTCCCAGAAGGTTTTGGGAAAAGATTGAGGGAATTCAAAAAAGATTCATGTGGTATGGGGAGGAGGAGAAGAAAAGATTTCACTTGTTGTCTTGAGAGGAGGTTTGTGAGTCAAAATTCCAAGGTGGCTTAGGCCTACGTAATTTGAAGGATTTTAACTCATCCCTTATGGCGAAATAGTTGTGGAACTTGCTTGTGAGTGACAAAGAATGGACAACAATTTACTTTTCAAAATATTTGAGGGGGTTGGATAAATTTAGAGATTTGTTTAGGGAGAATTTTGTTCCTCCTCAAGGGTCTATCCTCTGGAACTTTATGCTTCATGCTCATTCAACTATGGCTATTACACTATGGTGGGTCTTTGGAAATGGTAGAAGGATCTTGTTCTTGGACAATTGGTGGATTGGTCATCATCACTTGAAGGATGAACCTTGGGTGTCCCCTTTTAAATATTTTTGTATCAAGGAATGGGGTGTTTTTGTGGTTGATTATATCCTTCATGGTAGCTGGTTTAGACTTGATTTGGTTAATAGGGATCTAAAGCCCCTCTTTTTGTTTCTCACTCTGATTCATATCCATGTTGATTCTCCTAATAATTTGTTGGTTTGGCAATTGACCCCTAATGGCAAGTTTTATGTTTCTTCAGCCTTCGCTTTTCAGACTCGATTGGTTGTCCCCCTCCTTTCTGGGGTTGTTTATGGAATGTGAAGCTTCTGCCTAAGATTAATATTTTCTTTTGGCTTCTATGTCAAGATAAGATCTTAACTCTCAATAATCTTGTGCAAAGGGGTTCATGTCTCTACCGAACATGTGTTTCTTATGTAAAGAAGTTGTTGAGGATTTTTATCATCTAGTGGTTGGTTGCAGTTATACTTGAAATGTGTGGGCTCATATTTTTTAGCTATGGGATTCAACTTGGGTGTTTCCTGCTTCTTTCTCTGACTTTTGGTCTCAATGGGTGGCTCCTACTCTTAATTCATCTCTCTTGATGTTGTGGTCTCTTATCTTTCTGATTTTGGTGTGGGGAGTTTGGAAGGAATGTAACAATCATGTTTTCTATCAGCTAGAATTGTCACCTTCTAGGTTGGCCTTTAAAATTTGTGAAGCCATTAAGGAAAACTTCCTTTCTAAATTTTTGGTGATCTCATCTTTCAATCTCAAGGTGGTTGTTTCTCCTTATTATTTTTTAGTGGGAAAAAGATGGAATCTTTCTTGTGACCTCTCTAATCTAGTGAAGAAGATAAAAGCTTCTAGGGAAGGGGTTCGGTGGGAGGCTCCCTCTTGTCACTGGCTTAAAGTTAACTTTGATGGGGCATCTAAGGGGAATCTAGGACTTGCTGGTTGTGGGGGAGTGTTACATGATGAGAATGGTAGGTTTGTCCCTGTAGTGGTGCTCCCTTTGGGAACCCAAACAAACCACTTTATAGGGGCAGCAACAACCTATCATGGCCTCATTTTGGAAAAAAAAATCGAGGTCTCCAAACTTTGGCTTGAAGGGTATTCTCTTAATATTATTAAGTGTCTGATGTTGAATTTCATGCCATCTTGGTCAATTTACCATCTTATTAATTATTTTATTTCCATCATCAATTCATTTGATGAGATTAAAATTTTGCATGTGCCTAGGGAAGCTAACTTGGGAGTGGTGGCTCAAAATAATTGGGATGATTTTGAATCCTTTCCACTTAACCTTAAGATCATTTCCAATAATGACCAGTTGTCATGTCATTAAGGTGTTAAAGTTGGGGGAAAGGCTATTTTTTCTTGTTATGAGTTGGTTTCTGCATGTAGAGTCTTAGACCTACTCTTCTCATAATTTCCTTTTAGATTTATGTGATATTATGGTATGGCTACGTAGGTTAGGAAATACTTAATATGGTAGGCTCACACCCTTTGTGGGTCTTATTTGCATTGTTTTGTGGTTAGTCTACCTAATCTTATCTTTGCAGAAAATTAAGGTGTTGGTGGTGTCTTGTTCACTGCATGTTGCCATGGGAGGATCTTTTTGTAGAGTGGAGCTGAGCTCTTGTGAGGAGTTTTAGAGTAATGAAATTGTGTGGAAGTAACTATAAAAGGGTGGGGTAAGCCCATAGTTGCTAAAGCTCCAAGGTCATAACCCTAAAGTGACGAAGAGTTTTGTTAAAGGGTGGAGCAGTAAGATTATGTGATACAAAGGTGTGGAGTTTAATATTAATGAGAATTTTGTAGCTGAGGTGATCAGTATTTCTTCCACTAGAAGGAAATTCTAGAGAGATATAGATGTGTGACTAAGAAATCCCTTGCAAATTTCTTTAAATATGATGAGAAGAAAAAGCTCAGGGAAGTTGGAAGTGGTGGGTATTCCTACAAATCTCTCAAGCCGCTTTCGAGGGATTTAGTTCTGGCCATTGTGCATTACTTCACCTTGGAGGGTAGGTTTTCTATAATTTATAGCTACCATTTATTGCTTTTGAATCATTTCTACCACAATTTTTTGGTTTTGTTTCCTTTTTATCTTCTGTTGTCAATGGAGAATAGTATTAAGGATCATCAAAAGAACCCCAAGAAGGATATTCTCCATGAAGGCCATATGAATCTCATGTTTGATCACATAAAGATGAAGTTGATGCTATTTATCCTAAGACTTTGGCCCATAAAAAGGGTGCAAAAAAAAATGGCTATGGGACTAGCAATTCGACACTAGAATGGGAAGGGATTTCTAAGGATGAGGATTCTGATTTTGAGGAGATTTCAGAGGAGGGTGAGTCTAAGGAGGGTTCTGAATCTTTTGAATCCTGGTCCAAGGGATATGAAATGAATATTGAGTTGAAGGAAGTTGTGGTTCCATCTAGGAAGAAGAGTGCGAAGGGAAAGAAAAAGTTCCCTAGGAAAGATAAGTCTTATGTCAAGCCAAAGGTGGAGGTGTCTAAAGTTGTGGAGTCCCCTATTTATGTTGATAAAATTTCCTCATACCCTATTAAGGTGGGTGTTGTGGAGATATCCCCTACTATGGAGGATATTCTTGGCATTGGTAAAGGCCTCCTAGGGTCTGTGTAGCCTATGGAAGTTAATGTTCAAGGGATTGAGGGTTTGGAGTGTTCAAAGGGGGTCGACCCTAACCTGGTAACTCTAGACTCTCCTAGTGGCTCTAAGTAGGTTAAAAGGAGTATTGTGAAGGTAGAGTGGTTGGAAATATTGGTGGACTTGGAGAATATGTCAGATAAGCATTAGGTTAAAGTTGAGATCGTTGAAGTAGAGGATTCCCCTATTGGGGAAGAAATGGAGGATAAAGAGGAGGCTCAAGAGGTCCCTATTTAGAATGTTGATTCTCAAGCTACGCCTCCTATTAATTGGGATGAGGTTAATATGGGCATGTTCTGTAAGATGGTAGAGGATGGAACGCACAACTTTCTTTCTCTAGTTAAATGGATTTTCTCATAAGTTAAGGAGCTCAATGTCCAGCTGAAGAATTGGTAAGATGTTGGTGTGACGTTGGTGCATAACAACCAAAAGGAATGGGTGATTAAAGGTAAGGTCAAAACCATGAATGTTATGCTTGATAAACTTGTCGTGGATGTTGATCATCTAGATAATACTCATGAGGAGAGGATTACTTCCCTGGAATTGGTGGTCCATGAGACTTTTGACAATAGATTTGTTGATATTAAGGATAGAATTAGTAAGTTATCTGATGATTTGAACACTGTGGATAACATTAGCAATAAGTCCCTCAAATTGACTGTTAAGGGCCTCTCTGTTTTAAATGAGAAAACCTTGAAATGGACTAGTAAACCCCTGGACTTGGGTGATATCAAGAAGGCCATGGAGGATGTGAATTGCTCAAATATAGTGGAGAAGAATGAGGATACTACTCCAGCTGTGGAAAAGGATGTGGATGTTGGCCTGTGTTTAAGAACAAGGAGCAAGACCAAGAAGCAAGTTGTTATTTCATTTGAGGAGCTCAAGGATGTTATGGAGATGCACAAGGGGGTCATTGAGGAAAATTTTGCCTCAGTTAATGTTCTATAAAAAATGTTGTAGCTTTGTTGTTTCTTTTGCTTGATCAACCTTATTATTGATGTTTTGCTTTAGGGTTGCTGACGGGTATCATGGTTAATTTTTGTTGTCAGCGTTTTGGTTTTTTTGGGTTGTAGGCTTTATTGGTTTAGTCTTTCTTGCAGTTATTTGTCATTGTAAAGGGCTTTGGGGTCCCTTCAAAACCTGCTTTTCCTTATCAAAAACATGATTTTGTTGCGGCTTGAAATTACCACTCCAAAATTGTAGATCATAATTTTAGCGTCAAGTCCAAGGGTACATTTGTGAATGTAAAACCAAGGTTCCTGGATATATTAGAAAGTTTTAAATTCCAAAAAATACGAGTGAAAAATCTCTCTTACACTATCGTTCCAACTAAAACAAAGAAGCGTGTTCATAGAGGCATGGTAAAAACAATTAGATACTAGTAGTTATAAAACATTTTTTGAATTAAACACATTGGCGGGGTGCATAGATTAGACAAACTATTTATTTCAATTCGTATGATAGAATCCATAATATGTAAAGACATACAAGATGATCTACCTTGTAACCTAGGATGTTAATCATTAAGTATATATAACAATTGCATAGACATATATATAGATGTATATATATAGATGTGCATGTAAACATGTATACATATACAAGTATATAATGCATTTATAGATAGCAGGTATATACATGCATATAGATATGTATATAGATAATATAGAGATATATATGTAATTCCAATTTTTTTCTTGAAATTGAGTTTTTTTTTTGGTTAAATCAATGGTTTTAACCATATGTTGAAAGTTATGTGGTTCAATAATAGCTTTCAAATAGTTATGCACTTGGAGAGTAGTTTTCAAATATCTTTATCAATGTTAGCTTATGGTTGTTATGTGGATCTAAATATGTATACACCTAGAAGTATAATGCATTTATAGATAGCAAGTATATATGTGCATATATATATATAATCCATAATACATATGCATATAGATATGTATATAGATAATATAGAGATATATATGTAATTTCATTCTTTCCTTGCAATTGAATTTTTGTTTTTATTTTTTGGTTAAATTAATAGTTTTAATCAAACATTGAAAGTTATGTGCTTCAAGAATAGCTTTTGAATAGTTATGTGCTTGGAGAGTAGTTTTCAAATATCTTTAAATCAATGTTATTTTATGGTTGTTGAATATTGTCAGACCATTGTCTAAATATTAGCACAAGTGAATTTAAAGCATATTGCAAACTATTGTCAAAAACATTATGGAGACATGTGCATCAATGCTAG
This sequence comes from Sequoia sempervirens, assembly GCA_007258455.2. Taxonomy (NCBI): domain Eukaryota; kingdom Viridiplantae; phylum Streptophyta; class Pinopsida; order Cupressales; family Cupressaceae; genus Sequoia; species Sequoia sempervirens. The sequence continues at coordinate 19,533 of VDFB02313200.1, read as the reverse complement.
TTTATGTTTCTTCAATTTTGTGAGATGAATAAACAAAGATAGAGCAGATTTCTTTTTCTTTGTATTGGGTATGAAGTGGTCTTTTCCAAAACTTTCCAGCTTTGACATGTGTATTGTAAAACCAAAAAGTGTAGATTAGTTATGTTTATTTCTTTACCATGACATAAATCTTTATCATTTAATTACATGTTTATTTACAACGGTTGGTTAGTCTTGGACAAAACGACAAGTATATTATATTGATGTAGTTACATTTACTTGTTCAAATGTTATGAATAATTTTTAATAGTTTAATTATATGGGTGAATAGATTCAAAATTTTGATTGTCAATATTTTTTTAGTGTCATTCACCATATAATCAATAAAAATGTAAGGTAGAAAGTGAAGATAGGCAATGTATATGAATAGAGAAACAAATATGATCATCACAACATATATGAAAAGTGCTTAAGCTAAGAAATTAGATAAACGATACATAGGTGCAAGATAATATGATACGGCAATGTGCAATAAGATGGAATGAAATAATGATGCAGGAGCATCCACTGTCAATGGCAATCCTCATCATCCAAAATGAGAAAATATTTTAATTTCCTATAGTTTGGTAATTTTTGGAGTTGGAAAATAGATTGCAATATTAGGCATAAATAATATATTAAATAATTGGCCTTATTTTAATATAGCAAAATAATGTTTGTGGGAGATAGTTTAGGTGGCAATGTTGAGGTGTGAAAATCAAAAAGAGAAAATTTGATTGTAAAATCAAAAAACGCTATCTTGGGCATGGAGTTTTGGGGAGTTACAAGTGGAAGGAGAATTTGGGCACCCAAGTTGAGTTGGCATATTCTTTTTTCCAGTATTGGACCTATTTTTTGGGAGTGGGAATCTTAGTTGTTGCCTATTCATGGAAAATACTTGGACGTGGTTTTGATTTTGATTTATTGACTATTTAATGTTTTATTTATTTTATTTTCAAGATATTCTTC